>OMKZ01026493.1:37936-49507 GCA_900302535.1 Neoniphon sammara
TGACTGGGAGGATGGACAAGTACAACTGTGTCTAATTATAATATCTCTCCCTCTCTCTCACTCTCACTCACACACACACACACACACACACACACACACACACACACACACACACACACACACACACAGTTGAAAAAAATGTTTCCTGTTCTGTTCTTAAATGTTCTCTTACAGAGATCTCACATCAGAGCTGAATTTCAGTTCCTTTGTGTTCAAGTCCATAACCTGTGTCTGAGTCACCTCCACATGCAGGTGGATTTTCATACTGGTTTCCAGTGCTCCAGTCTGGTATTCTAAGCCCTGCAGTCAGAAACTACAACACTACCAAATAGCATCTCTAAGTATGCCTGCTGTGTCATGTTTATGACAGGTTGTAGTGTCACGATGACCATGACATGCCAAACAACGTCCACTTTTCACTGGAAGTGACATAAGGAACCACTTATGACAACAGTCACGACCTTGGCTAATGTCACGTTGTTTTGAGGTAAAATGTCACTAATTATGACTCAGAGAGGCAACAGCATCAGCCTCTGTCAGTGGAGTGTGTTTTCTGGATACAGTGTTCTGGAGTAATTACTATGATTCAGTTCACTGCCGTCTTCTCTAAATTAATCCTTTTTTTCTACTATCCTGTTTTTACTACTCTCTCTTCTATATGACCTCAAATTACATGGCCATGAGGACACAAACAAACATGAAAAGCATGATTCACAGCAATATGTAACAACGCTGTCCGGCAAGAGCCGTGCCTCTTGCTGAACCTTGCGCTTTGAGGGGAAAAACAGTCCCCTTCATGTATATCTTCTTAATAAATCCTTGTTTATGACAGCTGTACTATTACATTCGAACTCAAACTCTCTGGTTTCCATGCCCTTTTGTCAAAACAGCACTTTTCCTCCCACTGCACTACTCCCACTGTCTCTTTCAAAATGGCCGCTCCTTGACCCCATGATTGAACAATTTGATCCAATGAAAGATAACCATTCTAGTTACTACAATAGTGAGTATAGTTACAAGGCTGCTACTACAGAGATGCACCATCCTGTAGCCGGTAGACTAAATATGGTCACACGTCAGGATGATGGACTTTCATTCAGAACACCTTGACATCTCTTTGTCTCTCAATTATGAATCATGAAATGTGACACCTCGTTAGGATTTCTGACAACTGTGAGGACATTCAAGTATTTTTTTAAAGTGTCCTCACTGCTTTGAAAGGTTTTTTCACATCTGTTGCAGATAGTCAGAGATGGCAAATGAATTTAATAGAAGATTTATATTCTCTACCAAAGCAGCCAGATGAAATAAAGTGAAAATCATCACAAACATGATAATCAGGCACTTTGTGACGTTTTGTCAGGACGTCACACAGTGCTGAGCTCCAGCCCTCCGTGGTCGTTATAAAGGGAGATGCTGGGTCAGGAGACAGGCTCAGTGTTCACAGTTGGCTTCCAGGGCGACGAAGGTGGGAGAGCACAGGACAGGAAGCTTATCTGGGTCAGCTGAGCACCATGGGAAGCTGCCGTGTTTACCTTTTCCATACACTAATGTGTGCTGCTGGACTCTTTTACAGCTCTGGTCTCGTCCACACAGAGGATCTCAAAACAAGATATTTAACTTATTTTACTTCAACAGAGGACAGTGATGAAAAGCAACTGGTGAGCAGCAGTTCATGTAAAGTCTGGTCTATAAGTACTATTCAATAAGACAATTAAGATGGTTGCTACAGTGATTTAACACGTAAAAAATGAGATATTAATAATTTCTCCTTGGAAAGTAAGTGCCAAAATTTACTATTAGTGATGATTAGCTATGATAATTTTCTGGTGGTGATTTCATAGTTATTTATATAATAAATAACATAACATTCCCCGATGAATGATCTGCTAATTATAATTTGATATATTGGTGGTATTGTAATGATTATTTAGATAATACAGAGCTTTTAATGTTTCCAGATCAGTAATTTGCATACAGTTTTGGAGAAACTGAAGAACAACCAATTTCCAGCCCTTGGGAAAAAGCATAGTTATCTGCCTATGGTATGTGATGCAGCAACTCAAACAATCTCATTTTTTGTGGTCAACAAACAGCTACATGTAACCAGTTCACCTCACTGAGTTCACAATATCCTTCAAGACACACATGGCACTCTGTGTTTAGCATCAGGAGGAGCAAAACGTTTGCTGTAAAAATGCATGTCTAGAAGCAGTAACAGACTCCAATGTGGTTGTATGTCCCTGCAGTGTGAACCAGGAGAGCAGTGTGCGCTCAGGAAAGGCTCCAGGGTCGGGAAACTGTGTGACTGCTCCTTGCCAAGAACGTGCAACTCTTTTTTACACCGTTGTTTGTGATGTTCGCTCTCTCTCTCTCTCTCTCTCTCTCTCTCTCTCTCCTCTGTTTACATAGTCTCACAAATTGAAGAAAAAAAAATAGGTTTCACACAGTGCAAAGTATTTATGTTTTTTTATCTGATGACCACCTGTAATAATCTTGAACCATATTTTGAATAGTGCTGGAAACTCCACCATTAAATGTTTTGCCTCATTTCTCAGGAATCTCCGTGCTGTGTGTGTGTGTGTGTGTGTTTATGTCCCCTGACCTGTACAGTAGGTGCTCTCTTGGTCCACAGAGACAGCTTCTTGTCTTTGGGCGTGGCTATAAACATGACAGGCAGAGACTCCCTGCTGGCCATGAAGTCATTCTTGATCTCTGTGTAGTCGGCGGCTACACGTGACAGAAAGGAAGCGGGTGACATCAAAACTTGCCATTGAAACCGCAATACATAGGAGCAGGATGTTAAAGCATTTCTGGAGTGTATACAGAAAAGGGGGGGGGTCTGTGTTTGTTTGTGTGACACAGAAAGAAAATGTGTATGTGTGTGAGCGTATACTTGCCTGTGAGCTGGCTGTTGAGGTTGACTACCAGGGGGTTGTTCCTCCAGTCAAAGGAGGAGAGCAGATGGAGGAAGCGGAGGAAGCCCACCTGAGGAGAACTGAAGAAGACCGAGAAAGAGAGCACTGATATAAACAACAACAAAAAAAACTCATTCACATGACCTACTGAGAGAACAAAGGGAGGTGAAAGAACTTCATGTCAGCTGATGGAGTGGACAGATTACTGGAGAGCGGGGCCGATGGATCGTTACCCGGGAGGAGTGAAGGGTGCAGGCTGCAGGAAGAGCGACGCCACCAGCAGGTCTGCCGCGTCCTCTGTGATGTCTTCGCTGAAGAGCTGGGCCCCCAGCCAGCGCTTGGCCAGGCGACACACTGCCCCGAAACACGGGTGCTGCTGCTGGAGCCTGTCGAGCACAACACAGAGAGGACACGTAGTGAAGAAGAGCAGAAAGAACAACGCAGGAGAAGTTGTTATGGAAAAGAAGAAAAGAAAGCAGAAGAAGAAGAAAGGGGAAAGTGACAACAATAAGATGGCAGACATGGGTAAAATTGGGGCAGAAGGCGAAAGAGAAAGCATCAAACAGAAAAACAATGTTTTCAGTGTTTATAATAGGATTCAAGGGTGTAAATGTGGGAAAACTTTGTATGTTTAAATGTATAATTTTATGGCCTTGTGTCCAAAGACTAAATCATTATCAGTTCAAGAGCCCTGTAGCTGGCACACTTCTCTTCAGATTTGAATTACTATGACCATTTTTGTATTCATTTAGGTGACAGAATAATGTGTCGCGCTAATTTCCAATTGTTTTATTACAATATGATTCTATGGTATAAGACAATAAATGATACTGAATTATTATATTACTGAATTACACGTATGTATTTGACATCACTGCAAAATTAAACTTTTCTGCGCTGTTGTAGGAACCTTAAATAATTTGAAGATGATATCGGCAGCCTTTTGTTGTTGTTTTTTTTTGCCTTTATTCAACTGAGAGCTGTAACTGTGAATACAGTGAAGTCTCACCTGTTTACTGTTTTTACATTATTGATCCAATGACAGAGAAAACAATAAACAATAGTCTACAAAATTCTGCAGATGATTGCAATGCTTTGAAAACTAAAATCAAATAATAACCTGACACTGCAATCAAAATCAACACACAAACACACACCAACAGCAGGGCTGCCACAGTGGCCCTGATGTGAAATTCTGTCACTCTGTCATTACTTTTCATAACTAAGTCAGAACATTGCCACGACCTATAAATAATGCTCTGTTTCTGGCTTACTGGTCTTGTTTTTCAGCTCTGAAAAGTTCCAAAGGGGTCAGCTGGGCTTTGTGTGGAGATTAAAAACAGCTGAAAACCTCCATCTAATGCAATGAAATGTGTGAAACAAGCTTTAAAAAAACACATTCTGGCACATGGCACATCTTTGACTATCCCTATCTGGAAAACATCTCTCAAACATCAAAGATTTTCCAGAAATTCCATTAGCAAGTGAGAAACTTGTGGTGCTCACGGCTGTTCACAGACACACACACTCTCTCACACACACACACAATTTTTTGTTGCTGTATTAACCTTACCCATGCAGCGTGCTGGTGAGTAGAGGCCTGTGTATGGTGTCCATCTCCAGAGCCTGAGCCTCCTCATTGTCCCTGACCACCAGCAGCCCCTCAGCATTCACACTCTCTCTCAGCACCTGGGGCTCACGGTGGTACGCTACCTGGATGCGGAACGCCAAACCATCCTGGATACACACGCACACGCACACGCACACGCACACGCACACGCACACGCACACACACACACACACACAAGGCCAAAAAAACAGCAAACAAATCACAATAAACAAACTTGAATAGATATGAAATTCAGAGGAAAGAATGAACAACGTCATGCCAAGAACTTGTGTTGACATGCTGCAAACTTGCAATGAGATGCCACAGATTTCTTCTAGGGCTGTCAACCAATTTAAAAAATTTGTAATAATAATAATAATAATAATAATTTCTCACATAAAATGCTGTAATTAATCATGAAATGAACGCAAGCATTTAAAAACAAGGATGTTTGAATTTGGAGACAAACAATGGACAAGGATCAACACGAAACATTTCAAATTAATCATATGTATTAACGCGTTCATTCTGACAGCCCTAATTTTTCCACATTACTCTCCATTACACACAGACACACACACACTCTCAAATCTACCTTCCAGACGTCCAGGTGTGTGGGACAGGGCCTGCAGGTGTATTGATGGTCTTTGTTGAGCTGCTCTCCCAGGCTGATGTGGAAGGCAGCTTTGATGTGGCGGATGGCGAGGCGGTTGTGAGGCCATTTCCCACTGCCCTCCATGTGACAGATCACTGCAACAGGACAGGTATTGGTACGTATTGGCATATAGCATGAGAGTTCATAAGGTTCTAATTGTCTCTAATTTTCTGCTTGGAAGACTTTAGGAGACGGGTGATATGAACAAAGTCAAATATCATGATATCTTTGCCTGAACACCTTGATATTGTGATGATATTGGAAGGATGACTCTTGGTGCTTTTATGAGATTTTTTCACACAAGAGATTTTTGAAAAATAATCATTAGTAATGTGGATATGATGACCAAGCAGGTAGAGGCCAAGTAATATAACAGCTGTGTTAAGGTAAAATGTATTAACTTTCACATTTACATGACTTGCAAATACTGTGCCAACTTAATTCTTTGATTTTTGTTTTGTTTTGTTTATTGTATGGAGGACAACAAGTTTAATTGTTTTATTATATGAAATATGTTGCATGCATTTTTGTTTCTTAGGCTACCACTGCAGTCTCATTGATGCAGACAACAGCACTTGTATGCCAGCACGTACGTCTGCTTCACAACGCCTGAGCTCACTTGGCGAGTTGATAACCTTTGTTATGTTACAGATTAAGCTTGATTGCGCTCGCCACAAACTGTCAGTCTAACTAATGCCAATAAAGCCTGGCTATGTTAAACACCCTTTGTAGTACATCCCCTGGAGCTTTTTTGTTAGTTGTTGACTAGCGGAAGGAAAGGAAAAAAGTTGTGGTGAATTTCAGTTGAGGTGATTATTTTCCCACATAGTAGGGATCAGTGGTAAACAATTGTATTAACAGTTATAGTTAAAAACCCAGCTACTGCATTCTAGCTGCAGATGAAAACGAGATTAATGGCTGAAGCAAGAATCAGAGAGAAACAAGAGTCAATATTAGGTGAAATAAAAGCATGAACCGCATTCTCCAAGGCAGAAAAGTACAGAAATGATTAACTTCTCAATCAGTTAACTAGTGAGCCCATGAAAGTCAGCAAACACACGAGCACAGATTAATTTGTAGAGGAATGAAGCACTTACCTGTGATAGGGGTGATGTAGGCGGGGCAGGGTTTGCCCTCTTTTGGCACCAGTGATCGAGAAATCTTTTCTTTGTCAAAGAATGAGTAGTCCAGCTTCAGAGGTACAGGGGGAAAGACCTGCACAGGGCACAGGGCACAGTGGAAGTGTCAGAAAACTTGTACTTGTAATTCTTGTACTTACATTGTATTCTAACAAAGAGCACTTAATAGAGGAGCCTGTGCGAAATACTACTACAACTAATATATTCGTTCAGGTATTTTCTATAACAGTTTTACTATAACCAATCAATTTGTATGGGCTATTTAGAGTATCCAATTCACTTGTCCTGCATGCCTTTGATATGTGGGAGCAAGCCCATGTACACATATGGAGAACCTGCAAACTCCACACAGAAAAAACAAAAACAAACAAAAAAAGGCCCATCTTGCTGTGAGGTGAGAATCCTAAATACTGAAGTGTGTCAAATAATAATAAATATTGGAGTTTCCTGATAAGAACAGGGGTTTTACCTGTGTGTATCTGAGTGCTGGGTGGGCTCCTTGCACCGAGGTGATGGAGAGAGGCAGACCCTCCAGCCTCCACAGTTTCCTACTCAGGTCATCATAAGACTGAACCACCTTCAAACTCTCCTCTTCCCCAGTATTAGGCACCTGAGGGCCACGGGGGACATAAAACACACATACACTTGATTTTTAAACGTGAAGTCATTTTTTTTCACACGGCAGAGAAACACAACACTGACACCCCCTTGTGGTCAACACCCGCAACTAGCAAATATTTAACTGTACCTCACGTCCCATTTTGATCACGTCATCAACCGTCGCCCCAACGTATCGCAGAGACGATTCGGGGATGTCTGCATGCCTGGTAGGAAACAAAATACTCAAATTGTCAACAACACAGGGAGTTCGGTGCAACGGGCAACACATTCGTGCTTACTGGCCCGAATAGATTTGTCCCCGCTGCTCCGTGCTAACGTTAGCTGGCTAACTAACGTTAAAAAATCCCTGGCCTAAGCTGGTGAGAAACGAGACAGAAAACATGAGGCGTGATAGGAGACGGAGCTCCGTGTGGAGTTGTTTTGAACGCATGGGGGGATTTGTTCGCTGCACGAAATGTGACGCCAAATTAAAATACTGCGATGGCGCTACTAGCTCAATGAAACACCACATGCTCAGGTTCCACTCGGACGACAAACCAACGCTCCCTGACGAGAATCCGACGGTTGCTGACGAGAAACCGACGATCTTTGACGAAACACCGGCAGCCTCTAACGAAACACCAAGTGCATCTGATGAAAACCCGACGTTCCCTGTTGGCCAGTTTCTCCTGGAAGAAAGTGTAGCCCAGACTGAAGCCTCGGAGATTTTACAGGTAGCGATACCGTCCACCACAGCGGAGCCTGTCGCGGACTACGTGGAGAAAAAGCGCCCAAGAAGGAGCTCTGCGTGGGACTTTTTCGTTAAAGTGAACAACGAGGCTCACTGCAGATTCTGTGACACCAAGCTGAAATACATGAGCAGCACTACAAACATGATATATCACATAAAAAACAAGCATCTAAATGCTAATGTTACGCCGTGTGAGGAAAAAAAACACCCCGAAGAGATATCACATTTAGAGGTGACGAGGTTAGTCTGCAGAATGATAATTAAGGACTTGCTTCCCTTCAGCATGGTGGATGGCGATGGCTTCCGTGAACTGCTGAGGTACATAGTGCATAATTATAAAACGCCATCATCGGCCGATATTACACGCCACATTGAAGCCCAGTTTCAAGACAAGACAGAAAAGCTACGAGCCCGGCTCGGTGCAGTGGAGATGGTGGCTCTCACTACAGACTGCTGGACAACCGTCTCTGCTGAGAGCTACATTACTGTTTCCTGCTCCTTCATCACTGAACACTGGCAGGGGAAGTCAGCTGTACTGCAGACACACAGGATAACAGATACCGCCACAGACGACTTCACAGAGAGACTTCATAACATTGTGGAGGCGTGGGGAATCGCTGACAAAGTGATTGCCTGTGTTCATAGTAGCACACTGAACATCTTGCTTGGTCAGGTGTGTGCCCCTGTCACCTGGGACTCTGTTCTCTGTTTTTCAAGCACCTTGCAGTTGGCTGTCACTGATGGCCTGAGTGATGATCTGCTCCGAGTTGTTGTAGCTGCTGCCAAACTAGTCAAACACTTCAACCAGAATTCACTAGCCGGCACGGCCCTGGAGCTCAAGCAAGCTCAGATGCGACTGCCACAGCACAAACTGATCCAGTCCAGCAAAGCCAGATGGGAAACTATCTGTGACATGTTTGAACGGCTAGTGGAACAACGTTGGGCAATCAAAGCTGTACTGTCTGACCGCATGGTCACCAGCCGACAGGAGGCCCAGACCCTTGAGATTGAAGATGACTACTGGCAAATAATTGAAAACTTTACTCCTGTGCTTTCAACTCTGAAATGGGCAACAACAGTCATGTCTGCTCAATCGGAGGTGCCCATCTCAAACATCTACCCTATCACGTTTAGCCTTCTTCAGACTCACCTTGTGGCAAAAGAGCATGATGTTGAAGAGGTATCCCAGTTTAAGTTCACAGTCCGGGAGTCATTGCGGACACGCATGGAGGTAGGCATAAGCTAATACTGATACAGATTGAAATATATTTGGATGTATTATTAGTAGGATACCTGTTGATAAGCAAGATGTATGCAGACACATTTGGCTCTTAATATTATTGTCATTTAATTTGCTGTTCACAGGTTGACTCTCCTGATCTGGCCTCCAAACCAGCACTGATTGCCTCCATGCTGGACCCTCGTCACAAACACCTCAGCTTCCTGACGCCCACGGGGAGACTGGCTGCAAAAGTGAAACTGCACGAAATGGTCTCCAAACTAGAGGCGATAACTACTACTACTGTGGCCACTAAGGTTGAAAAGCAGGAGACGCTGGTGACACCTCCTGTTAGCCAGATGGCTATGCCAATGGAAAAGGGACAGGACACCAAAAACACTATGATGTTACTCCTAGGAGACAACTACAGTTCCTCCTATGCCACCGACTCAGAGGCCCAGGTTGATTACTATTTGCGAGACATTTCTCCCTCACTGGACATTAACCCCCTTGATTGGTGGAGAGTCAATGGCCCAAGGTTCCCCAATCTGGCAACTTTGGCAAGACATTATCTGTGCATACCTGGGTCATCAGCGCATTCTCTATTGTCAGAGGCTGGGCAAAAATTTGCAAGAATGCGCGCAACACTGAGCGGAGAGCAGGTTGATATGATGATCTTTCTGAACAAAAATATATAGCCTGCACAGCCATGTATCAGGCATGTACATAACTTCTGATACCATGAAGTACAAAAAGTGGGCTGCAAGTTGCACACAGAAAATGTAGTATTAAATACTTGGAAACTATTCGAGGGATTATAATTTGGATTCCCTTCACAGAGATTTTGTTGACTTTGGCCCATGATCCTTTGATTAAGCAAAAGAATTGTGGTTACCCAGAACTACTCAGAGTATATATATGAACTTTCAGCACCATTGGTATTCCCCATATACAGACAGGTGACAAATTAAAGGAAAAGCCAATGTAAAGTGCCTTGGTAAAGTGTTGGGCCACCATGAGCTGATAGAAAAGCTTCAATGTGCCGTGGCATAGATTTTTTAAGTCTCTGGAATTCTACTCAAGTTCATCAAAACATTCATCACAAATATCGTTCTCACCATACATCCTTAACTGCCTGAAACTAGAGGTGAATGTGGTTATACATCCCAAGCATCCAACTTAGACCAGGCATACTTCTAACTTTCCAGCCCTGCTGTTCTGTATCGGCCGCCAGCATGGTGTGTGTATAAGCTTCTTTATTTTATATTCCTCATCTACCTCATCTCAAGTATTATCATTTCTACAAAATTGTCACTAACATTTACTTTCAGTATAATGTCTTCTTGAAAATAAAAAGGAGAAAATGAAAGTAAAGACCCTCACCTTGCTCCTTTGTTATCGTGACAAGATATGGATGTTATAAACACTGCTAGAATCACATCGACTGCCTGATCAATATAATCTATATCAATATTGTGCATGTTTGATTTATCAGTATAGTATGTCCAGATAAGATACATACAGCTGTAGCAGGTGAGCGATGATCTGTCTGGGCACCAGTCGTTTCTGGTAGGTACTGTCTCCATCCCACAGCACAGCCTCGGTGATGTCTCCGTCCTGAAAGCGACGCAGCTCAGAGCGAGAGCCCCACAGCTGGCGAAACTCAGCTGCCTAGAAAAAGGACAACATATTTATAATGCCACATTGACCACAAACGTTAACATGACTGATAAAGAAGGCAAACAGAAACTGGTCAGAAAAACAAGTACAAATTCTATTGTTTCATGGTGCCATTTGTGGTTTTGCAAACAACCAAAAAATAAAGTGTAGCCCAAAAAATCAGCAAAGAATTGTGTCCCCAAAAAGTGCTAATTTTGGTCAGAAATGCTTATTCAATCTTGTTACATCCATAAAAAAAGATCACTAATTATATCTCGATATAAGTAGTCAAAAATAGTTCTTTCTGAATATCACAAAGCAATTGTGAGATGTAGGAAAATTAATAAAAAAAAAATTAAGTTTCATAGTTAGGTCTACTTTCACAATAATAAAGCTTTGATAGTATACTGGTATAGTTGAGTGAAGTGTGTAGATGTTTGGCTGACCTCACCGAAGATGGCTGTGGCACCATAGGAGAACAGACAAAAATGAAACACACACTCATGGGAGAGAGACAGGTGATGGTACCTTTGGGCTGTCTGCGGGTGGTCCTCTCTCCAGTATAGAGGCTGCCAGCTCTGGCCTCAAGATTAGGCCAAAGGACAGGGGAGGCTGAGCTTTGTGCTTTGGGGCTTCACTCTCCACTGACCACTTTGACGACATACAACAAACAAGAGGAAACAAGTTCAGCAAGTTCATTCGTTCTCAGAGATTGAAGTTAGTATCTACATGACTATGGAAATTCAAGTGTGTCAACCATAAAAAGGACTCCCTCAGTGATTATTCTTAATATACAACAATTTAAAAATTTAAGCGCAAATTTGCAATAGCTGTGACCATGATAGATTTCTGTAGACCAATGAAATGATGGACCAATAGAACAAGTTGGTGGGGCTAATCTGTGTGTATGTGTATGGCTGTCTATCTGTGTGCCTTTTTGTTATAGGCCATTTATCAACTTTATAAGTTGATAATTTTTTCCTGGTAAAAATAAAATTAAAAAAAAAAAAAAAAAAAAAAA
>OMKZ01026493.1:49527-63353 GCA_900302535.1 Neoniphon sammara
ATAAGCAGCGGACACCTGCCAGCTGAAAAAGTCACACAGAGTAACACCTAAAGGGAGAGTAATGCTCACCTCAGGGTCAGGAGAGAGGGAGTGGGTGAGGAGGTGGATCCTTTGGCCCAGTCCTCGCTGAAGGAGCGACAGAATGAAAGGGAGGGCGGTGTGGACATAGTTTCCACTGTTGTCCATCAGCTCGCTGAGGAGGTTGAGTTTCTTACAGCTAGACTGGAGCTTGACCAGCTCACACAGCCTGTGCAGGAAATGAAGAGCGCAAAACAGAAGGGACAACATTGTGTGAGGCCAGGAAAAGGAGGTAAAGACCATGAAAGGAAAACTAACCTGTTATGCAAACAGTGACATGCATTGACTGGTTTCTTCATCCGCTGACATGCAGTGTCACACTGCAGAGTGTGACTGATGAGTATGAGAAGGGGACTTGAATGAAACTTGTAGTATTGTTTAGGGATGAACCATAGCTGTCATTCATTCATTCTGATATCTTTCAATTCATATCGGCCAATACCAATATGCATTTTTATAAGAATTGTAGTACAAATGCAGGTGCAAAGCAGGTTAAGCTTTTCAGACAGGTTTGCCTTCGGATAAGACCGTTTTAGTTCTACTCTGCTATTTTTACTGTTTCATTAAGTTACACACTCCTAAAACAAAAGGCCATAGAAGTGCCAATTCCTTAATCAGCAGGACCAGGAGTTGTCTTAACAATCAAAGAGAGCCATACTGGAAGACGTGGTCGCTTGTCCTTATCATGGGTTTGGGGGTCATGAGGAGAGAATGGAACCCATCCACAGTGGGGTCATCCCAGAACTGCATCGACAGAGACGCTTCATGCTGCACCTGAGTATTTGAACATTGCCAACCAATCAGAAAGCATGTCGCTAAAACACACCAATAAAATTAAATTTTGGTTCAACACCATTTTACAGCATGTACCTGTTTGTAGGTACAGGCTGTCATATCAGCACACATGTTGAGGTGTCCAGAGGGGTCGACAAACACAACCTGGAAAGCGCTGTGGAAGTCAGCGAGAGCTGGCTGCAGGGCAGAGAAAAATAAGAGAAAGAGGGACATTAATAATAATAATACATTTGTTTCTAGGAGGGAGGAGGAGGTTTGGACAAACTGTATCCGCAGGTTTATTGTTTTGGACTTAATCTAGACAACTCACAGCTGTGGAGTCAGGGTCTTTGGCTAGGGTGATTCCATTCACTGTCAGGTCCGTTGAAGCTGAGAAGTTAGTGAGGGTTGGATAAGTTGCAAAGTACACAACACAGTGATAATGACTCTAATCCAATTCTATATACAGGCCTGTGTACTATTATAACAGGGTTTTCTAGAATTATGCTGTTTTTGTGCATTAACAGACAGTTTTCTCACCCAGGAAGTTCAGGCTGTTTCGAAGCAACTGATAGGCTGTCATGCTGTTACTGACTCTGTGAGTGGTCAGGAGATAGGCCAATAGCATTGAAGCCAGGAAGCCATTAAAAGAACCAGTGCCCTACGGGAAATTGAGAAAGGGATACAGAGATCAGGTAAGATATAGTGTAAGAATATGTACACTGTAAGGAAAGTTGTATGTATAGTATTCTTGCAATGAAGAGAAATTATGTTGAAAAAAGTTGTAAGGTCATGATGCGTTCCCAAACAAACTAACCCTTATTTGAACTGTTCATATACCCATAATATTACATATAATACATTCTGTCAGTTGAGAAGGAAGATTATTCATAAGATCTATAGAGAGATAAAGAGGTGAATTTAATGCTTCTTACCTGGTCCAGCTCTCTTTGTCGGAGCCAGACTTTGAGCAAGGCCACTGCATCGGCAAAAGCTGAGCACTGGGAGCTGACAGCAGAGAGAAACTGGAGGTGAGCCCTGGGAAGCAGATCCCCAAGAATGGAGCTGTTGTAATGAGGAGTGGGAGGTTCGCTGCTCTCTACAAAAACAAACAGGGACAAAAATATGTCTGGTTAGGAATTCATTCCCCTGCAAAACAAATGTGGACAATCATGACTGCTATTTCAATTCAGCTGCCGATGACAAAGCAAGAGTGTGGCCCTGAATGTACAAGCACCCCTCTTCTGAGAAACCTAAGGGTGAACAAATTGTGTGTAGATGCTCAAAGGATCACTAAATAAGAGACCTTATTAGAACTAGTCAGACTTTAGTAAGTCATTTGAATTATGCCAGATGAAGGCTCTTACCGGGCTGAGAGGTCTGCAAGCCAGTGTACCACTCTGTCCGGATGTTATTCCTCAGGGGGTGGAAGCGGCTGGGCTTGAAGAAGCCAGGTGGTAGACAGGCATGAACACGCACAGTAAAGCTGGAGGAGTCTTTACCTAAAGGAGGGAATATGCCAACACATCTTCTCAGTGCACATGCACCCACACAACTACTACATGCTGTTTGACAAAAACACAGACAAAATAAAATATGTTGTAAATTAATGTATAAATACCTGGAGGGGTCAGCAGAAGAAGGGGACGGAGTCGGTTGCCATGGAGACAAGAGTAACGCATGGCTCCGATTTCAGAGGAGGAAGTGAGATGCTGAGCCAGGCCTGCCAGGTAGAGAGCCCTTTTCCTGGGATACCTCTGATTCACAACATCCTTGGGGTGAAGGATATCCTAATGGGGGAAGGTGATCAGACATAGATTATCAGTCTTATGAATTAATCTCTGTGCGCATGACATACATGAGGAAAACACATTTGTTTCAATACTTCAAGATTTGTTTATGCTACATTACCGAAAAGAGGAAAAAGAAAGGAAAAAAGGTCAGATGACTTACAGCAGGGATGGTGACAGCCAGGTCCACTGTGACACATGGTTTGGTGCAGGTGCCCAGAGGGTAGCTGCCGATCAGATTAACAGAAGCAGGAGGTGCCATGTGGAATTTGCCCTTGGATGCTTTGGGTACCAGGAGGAAAGGAACCTTGACTGCACCCGATAACCAAGATAGGTCACTCAACTGAACATGGTGGAGAGACGGAAGAAAAACATCTAAGTAGTGATCTGAGCTTTCTTTGAAGATCATGCACACTGAACTCCAATAAAGATGGTCTGGTCCAAAAAAATTTAAATCAATATCCAACAATGGAGTACTTCTTACACTATAAGATTTACATACCTCCACCTCTGGTGAATGTGGCACAGTCTGGAGCAGGTTGGTGACTGTCTGGATGAAGGAATCTATTTGCTGTTTCCTACGTTCACTCAGCACAACCTCCTTTAGCAACTCTTCCATCTGTTATTGGAGATGGATTATGACAGATTTATTAACAGTGCAAACCAGTCTTTTAAGTGAGTGTATGTAGGCATGTCTGTGTGGTTATTTTCATTTGTCACTCAGGCCACAGGATTGTCCTTATAAGGAGGATCCACAGCTTCACTTTCCCATTCCAGGATGTTCATGTTAGTGCATTAGATGTCTCACCTGCATTTTGAGCAGGCTGCAGTGAAACAGGCTCTCTGCCTCTTTTAGCTGGTTTAGCTCCTCTGCTGTGGGGGGCCTGTACAGATCACTGCGGGACAACTTGACAGGGCGAAAGACCTCAGCCTCCTCTCCAGGCTCCTCGGGTTTGCTCCTCTTGACTTTAACAGGAGCCCCATTCTCCTCCTTGTCGTGAGATGAGTCTGACTGAATCATCTGTGCAATGACAACAGCATCACAAGTAAAAAAAAGTGGTGACAGCTAGCAGCTTAGCTTGACGTTTACTGATATTTAACTGGAATTGCTGCTCAAAGGGTATTACAAGGCATCAGGGACCCACTGCAAGGACATAGTGAGCGCATAATATATTCAGAGGACGGTACAAAATAATGTGCAGGAAATAGTGGGATGAAAAAAATAACGTTAAGGGCAACGGGATGACATGAAGCTGAACTTGCTAATGTTTCTCCGATGACTCTAACACAAGTATCCGTGCTTCTAATTATCGTATGATCTCCTGTAACTATATAAAAAAACGCACTTCAAGTAAAGTGTGAGAGATATAACTTGCAGCAATGTTGGTAAAGAAATGACTCAAGTAAATGACTCTGGTTAATTAATAGGATGTAACATTGTAAAAAATAAGCAGCTAACAAGCTAGCAAACGGTTAGTGTGATTTGTATTATTTTGGTACCGCTCTTACCTCCTCTGCGTCCTCCGCAAGCGGCGTTTTCTTTTTCATAATAGATCTAATTGTTGGATTATTTAATTTTCTCGATATTTTATTATTTCAGTCAATACTGACTCCCAACCATTGCGTTCTCACATGTGCAAAGGGTCAGTCAAACCCACAGGCAAAACATTTCTCTGATTGGTGTAGCCGCGGCATGGATGAATGATGATTGGCTGTCTTCTTCTTCTCCTTCTTCACACTTCCGGTCTACTTTAACAAGGTAGGTTGCACAAGCAGTCTTCCATTGGTTCTGTTGCGTTCGAAATAAATATTCGAAACAAATAAATATTCTAAATAAATAAATGTTTTTATTGGTGTTTATTTATTGGCTTGTTCATACCTAGTTATTTCTGCACTGATATTGTAATTATTTCCATCTTTTTTACTTGTCTTTTCTTTTAGGAGAAAATTACAGGATCCCTATTTAGGCTACTGTTACCGATTTACTGTTGAGAGTGTGATGTTGTCCTTACATGCTTTCACAATATAAGATGTATCTTATACTAATAAAGCACTTTGAAATTGAAAGAGAACAGGGCAAGACAGTTGGAGTGCCAGATTCTATTTAGATACCATTACTGTCCACTGCTGAACTGAATCCATGTTCTGTCATCACCTAGCCTTCCTGTATTTTATTTGTATCCTGATGATATTAAGGTGACTGTAGAGCACCAAAAACTAGTTTATTTATGGAGTACTTCATCATTTATGATTTACTTTGCTAAATTGTGTGAAAGGCATTAATAAAACACACAGGTTCCCCTTTTGTAATGAAAGGATAGTGATGAAATAGCACTAAGATCAAAGAAGTAGCAACGTATTGTTGAAGAATTTGTTATATCGTACATTTTTATCTCAGATATACAGTGTAATCAACTTTGCATTTCAAATGTATGCACTAACAAATGAAAAGAACATGACTCACAGCCGTTTGAAACTGAATGACAAAACAGGTATAGCCATCTTTCACAACTTAGAGCGTACACCACCTCATGTAGATGTGCTGTATAAGCATCTGGTTTCATTAGTTTATTGTTCATTCTACTTTAAATACAGCTATGAAAAGTATTTATCACAATATTGTATTGGCAGTGGTTACAGTTCTAGGACTGAAACAGTGGGGTGACCTGAGGCGGTGGGCCTGTAGTAAGTTGTTTGACAGAGAACAGCGGCACAGTGGGACCACTTTGCATCGGCTTCAGCTTAGTAGACTGGGCTGGAGGGCATAATTTGAGTTGGTTAAGTTGGACAACCTGTGGATCCATGAGAGAAACACCTTGGACCAGATCCATTTTGTCTAGCCTCAGAGTTCCAGAGAAGGGTACAATCCAATCTCTTTTATGCCCAGTGGGAGAAGACTTCTTCCTGAGGGACAGCCTGACATCAGCCCTACTTGTTCCCTGGGGCTTTGTTGGCTGATCCATGGAGCTGGATAATGGCTTCAATGAGTTTCCCATCAATGCAGTTTGCTGTTTGTTCAGTCTCCACTCTGGTGTGGATAGTGCACTTGGTCTCTTGGGGTGGGTTTTTGCGTCCTTGGTATCCAAGATCTCATACTGAGGTGAGACACAGTGCTGAGGCAGGCAGGAATGACTGAGCTTGGGTATGTGATGGTAGTGTTTATGTTGATGTAATGAGTCCAACCTGCCAGTACATATAGAAAGTACTGTCTTTTCACCCTCTTTCTCCATGCCCTTTCTTTCTGCTGAAGTGGAGTGGGACCACAGTAATTTGTCTGTTGCAACGCTGCGAGGTGAGTGAATTTGCCTTCTTTTCTTTTGATTACTTTTGGGTGGAGGGAGAGGAGTAAGTATTCTGTTGCTTCTGTGATCTGACGGCTCACTGGGACCTTTGTTCTCTTCAGATTGCTTTGGAGAGATGCTCATTTGGGACATCACATGAGATCGCTGGTCGGCTCTTGGCTTTGTTAGTCCAGCTACCTGGCTTGCAGCACCCTGGTAGAAACAAAGTAGAACTGAGCGATTTTCACCATTAGTCCAAGAGAGCTGTGGCTGCTACAAATGCCACCTTTAGACCACATTCAAAACCTAGCTAATGAAGACACTTTTAATTAAAATTCATTTTTTACTGCTTTTCCAGAGGAATGCTTTTGGGTCCAGTCTGAAATCTGCAGGGATTAGGGTAAGATTAAAATTTCAAAAATTTAGACACCATCAGTTTGCATCACTAGAAAAAACACAACTGTTGTTCATATACACACTTATGATTTCTGACACTTGTCTGTATTGCTTTTGTGTTACATCGTTAATGGAAATGATGATCTGCAAAGATCCACTGCATCATATTTTATCATTTAAAAAAAGAAACATTGGTGAATATAACAATCATTACATGCTTTCTTTTATTTGTTACTTTAAGTTTCATCTTTCCTTCTCTCAGCTAACATAAATAATAATGTTTCAGTGATCGAAGTCTCTATATGCTATGGTAATATTTTCATTCTATAGCAATATTTGGTACATTCATCCTATTTAATGCATACTGAAGAAGAGAAATACCTTTTGAGGAGTTGGGTGACGTGGAGGTGTAATGCTTATAACAGGCACACATCCTTGAGCCCAGGAGTCTGCAGTTGCTGGCAGAGGCTCTGAGTCTTCTGTTCTGGAGGCCTCCTCTGGTCCCTCTCCTTCATCTCGATACAGGAACTGCCACTCCAGAACCTGAACCAGACAGGCCTGGGCCCATGATGTGCAGAAAGGCCCCAGCTAGAGGAGAGAGATGGACAACAACTTTGATACATATCATATTTGGAAGAGCTAGATTTCTGCTTGAATGATAACAATGCAATGAAATGCTTAAATGATTATGTCTCCACGTGCCCTGCAACTGATTGTATTCCACACTGAATGCCAATGAGTAATCTGATTTCCACAACGAAATAAAATGACGGTGAACAGTGTGTTTTCCCTCTCAGTTTCACCTGTCTCTCAATGTATGTCTGCAAACAGCCGTCCATGACCTGGCTCAACAGTTCTTCCATGATCTCTCCCACTGTCTCCTCTGTTTCCTCCTGCCTCAACATGTCCATCCACTGAGCCTGACTAAGGCGGCCAGGGATGATCTCGTCCACATCAACATCCTGAGTTTGAGGGATGGTTGCATGAGCAGAGGGTCTGCGTCCACCTTTGTCGGCACGGGACTTGGCTGCAGAGCGGGACATCTTGGTTCAGAGGCTGGAGGTGAAAAAGGAAAAAAAAAGTGGAAGCAGAAACAAAAGCAAACTAAATTCTCATTGTAATGTAGAGGCTGACATATAGCCTTGCATCCCTTCAACTGAACTATAACTTTCACCACTCTACTGACATTACCCTTGTGGCTTGTTGCTACAGGGACTAAACATCAACATAGCACACTCTGGTGATTTCATTTAACGCTGCATGAGAATGCTTTCCTTTGTCCAAGAGAAATTTAATATAAAATTAAAGTAACTTGAAATAAACATCATAGGAATTTCATTTCCATGTCAAAAGAATTCTCTTTTATGGAATACAGATACTAAATACTAAACTGTTTTTACAATGTTATATTGAAGTGAACTTTATTGCTTTATTGTAGTCTCAAGCCAGGCAGTCAGCCATTATTTGGCCTGTGACCGATGTTTTTTTAATTTTCATTTATTTATTTCCTGTATGTGTGTTTATGTGTGTATGTGTGTCTGTTGAATGATTTAAATCCCACAATAGTTCCTGATTATTGGCAAGGAACTAATGAAGTTCCTATTTAAGATCCTTGGTGATTGGTACACTGTAATGTAGGGTCATTCCAAGCCTGGAGATCCATATGAAAGTCCAAATGAATGTATTGTTGTTGATACTAATGTTGAGGTTTGAAATGATAGTGCAAAGTACTGGGGCTAAATGTAAGCCTAAATTTAGTTAAGTCGTGAACCATTTGTGATGAAAGTTGTCCACTTAATAATCCTAAAAACACACAACACTCAAGCCATGTTATACTTAGACGCCCTGTGGTGGTAGCTCATGTACTAGAGGATTTTCCCAAGGGGTTTTCTGAAGAACTAATTCAAGTTATCACTCCATCCTGAAATGGAGCATGATAAGTTACCTAAGACAGCAAGTAACGTAAGCTTATTAACTAACCAAGTTAACTATTTCGCTACAGGTGCAAGAAACGGGAGCAGACCACCAATCTTTATTTTGCTAAAAGTCCCAGCATAAATATAGCTACTAGGCTAAAGGTACATATGCATTATAATATTACTACAGCCGCGTTTGTGACTTACCTTTTAAGAAAAAGAAGTCAGGAGCCCTAGAAAAGATTTAGCTAAATCATATTGCGTTCCCCTCTGTGCATCCCCTGCTCTGTAGAGAGGTTGCTAAGCAACTGAACACGCAAACCTTTAGGGGACGCAAGAATCCGTGACGTTGCACGTAGATGTGGAGCTGTCTCTATGGCTGCGAAGGACGCTGAGGTAACGCTAATCTTCTTGCTAAAGATAGCCATAAAAGAAGTTAGTATGTTATCGTTATCTTTAATGATTGAGCACGGTAACGCCAAGGCAACGAAGGCTTACATAGTGTTTTGTAATGCAGTCTAAAGAAAGATTTGGTAAATTTGTGAAACAGGACTAGCTGTCGCTGGCCTTTAGGCAGTACTAAATTAGCCTTATGCTAATATAAATTAGCTGAGTGGTTGCCAGTGCCACCGGTTGCTAGCTGTTAGGTCTTGAATTGTTTGCTCCGTGCCTGTCTTTCTGTCTCAGTGTCTTTATTTTCCCTCCAGACTGATATCACGTCGACCTTTTCAATAAACTGAGGTAATAAGGACTGCACCATGTATCACAAAGAAAAGAGCATACAGATCAAAAACAGCGCATCAGCCCTGTACAACAACCTCAGCGTGCTGCGCATCGCCCCACGAAGCCTCACCTACTTCACAGTAGTCCATGCCAATGTGGTCAACATGGTCAGCGCGTCCTGGGACGGCCTCAACTACTCTCACCGTCAGCTGCAGTCCAAGGAGCCAAACGTCGCCACTAGCACCTCCCTTATCATGCAGGTCAGACCACAATGTACCTGCAATGTATTTACAGCCTGTTTGTATGTTTCCCCACCCCCAGTCAGCTATTTTACCTAGTGATAGCAGGTGGGACAGGATTATTAGAGCTGTGGCTCTGAAAGTCTAGTCCACCAAAGGACTACCAGGGGTCCTTGGTGGACCTCCATCAACAGTTCATAATCAATTACTTCATCCATTACTTCAGTTATTCTGTACGTGGAAGTTTGCACAATTACGAAAAGTCTATGAATGCTGTTCCCACTATTATCTATCTGCCTACAAATACATAAGTAGTCAGCCATATAACTTTGTGCTAAGCCAGATCTAACAGCAAAATATTGTTTCAACATTATGTTAATGTGCAGTTGGACAAATATAAGAATCAAGATGTCCTGTGGTTTCTTGTAACAGGCAGCCTGGTGTGTCCTGCCCTCTCGTGACCTCCTGGTGCTGACTTCTCAGAAGGGCATCCAGGTGAGAGTGTGTGTGTGTGGGTGTGTGTGTGTGTGTGAGAGAGAGAGAGAGAGAGAGAGAGAGAGTGAGAGTATACACAATGTCTTCTCTTCATGCAGCCCTCTTGTTTCAGATGTATGAGTCCGATGGCTCTATCATGGTCTACTGGCATGCACTGGATACCCCGGAAACCCCTACAGGTGATTACTTAAGCTTAAACTTGTCAAACCCCCACACAAATCATATAAGCTGTAGATTTTCCAATTACTTAATCACTCAAAGACCAACTTCTCTCAATTATTTTAGTGAAAACAGTGGAATGAACAATGTTTTTGCATTGCTGCTCCATCAGATTCACTTACAAATCCTATTAACATGGTTTATCATACGTGCATAATGTGTGCACTGTTTTATGTATGTATATCTGTGTGTACAGTCATTCACATTTGTGTGTGAGAAAAGTGTGTTTGTGTATGTATACATAGTTTTATACTAAATGTACTGTACTAACAGAGTTTACATTGTCCCAGCTCAGGCCGTGTTTGCCCGAGGGATAGCAGCAGTGCGGGAGAAATATATATGTGTGGGTGAGTGCTGAGTGAATATACTTTCTATGGCTGCTTGGTTGAGTACATTTACAAAGACATAGCAAACACACACACTACTTGTCTCTCTTCCTCTCTCTGTAGGTGTATCATCTGGTGCGATACTAGTGTTTGACATTCCCAGTAAAGGCAGTAATATTACCCTGGCTGAGGTCCTGGAAGAGCACAAGGAGTCCATCACTGACATGGCCTCAGAATGCTCTGGAAGCCTGGTATGGGACAGCACTGTGTATGCGGGTCAAATGCTACATGTGAATGTGTGTTTTGCATGTATACTACAATGTGTGTGCTGTCTTCCTTTTAGAAATTTTGTAAAAGAAAAACAATACAATTTACAACATAGACCCCCCTCTTCTGTGAATTATGCATGTCAAATTTCTTGATTATATAATACTTGTAGGAATTACAACTTTTCTGTAAATGACATAATCCCTTACCCTCCATTGTATTCCATCTCTTTCTCTCCCTCCTCTCAGGAGTGTATTGCTGACCTGGTCAGTGCAGATGATGCTGGCAATCTGTGTGTGTGGAAGTCTGGAGAGGAATTTCAGCTGCTTAACAAGATCCCTGGCTTTGAGTAAGGAGTTTGAATTGGTGTATCACTGAGGTGTTATTTTTGGTCTAGAATTTAATATCAAGTTATAAAGTTTAAGGTGTGATGGTTACCACTGTCTCCTCTCATTTTTCATCCTCCTTTCTCTCCTCTTCCCCCTCCATCTTTCTCCCCACTTTACTCTATACATCCTTGTCTCCCATCTTCTCTTATCCATATTCTCCCCTTGCATTCTCTTGCTACTGTTGTTTCTTCGTCATTTTCCCTCCCCGCTCTAAACCACTGCACATTCCCCTTCGTCCGCTTTCCCTCCTCTCATGACACCAATCTGCCCCTCTCAGTATGAGCTGTTCGTCTGTCAAGTTGTGGAAGGGCACAGTAGTGGCAGGTTACGGCACAGGCCAGATCCGCCTCTATGAGGCTGTGACGGGAATCCTGCATGCTGAGGTCAGCGCTCACGCTCGCTGGATCTACTCCCTGGACATTGCTCCATTTTCTGGACTGGTGAGCTGCACATTTGGACATTTGACTCACAGTGTGAAGGTCAGCAAATAATGAAAATAGAGCCATAGATGTCAAGACCAATTGTAGAATTACTTGACCACTGAAGCACATTTAACCCTCTTTACAAATTTCATTATTTGGGGTATTTTTCATGTCAGTGTATTTTTGTGTGACCCTCTCCTTGTGTGTTTTAGCTTCTGTCTGCTGCTGAGGACTCTTTGGTGAGAGTGTGGCACCTGACCCAGACCCCAGAGACCAACAGTGTGGAGGTATTCACTCGACTTATAACAGAATGCAAATTCAGAAATAAATGAATATATTAAAGGAAGTCCAAAACCAAAGCATAAACTTTGTTAGCTTTCAAGTAGGTTTAATGTATAATAATTTATGGATGAATTGGTCTGGTTTTAAACATTTTTTTCTTTAGCTCTTAAAGAATCACTGACAGTATGTTTTGCTCCCTTTCTCCTAGATTGCCCACATGTACAACGAGTGTGTGACAGACACTCAGATCTGCGGGGCCAAGTTCTGTGATGGCGATGGTTATGCCTTTGCAGTGACAGGCTATGACCTGAGTGAGATTATCCGTTACACACAGACATAGGGCATCGCCTTTATGATATGCGATATGTACTGTAGGTGTGTTATTGCTAGAATAATAGGACACAGAGAAAGTACCAGAGTTCAGAGTAGTCAGGTTGCGTTCCCCCAGAGATTCTACAAGGACAAGCGTTGACTGAGTGTAGTCTCTTGAGGAGAAGTGCTGTTTTGTTGCATTTCAGAGGTGATATCTGCAAAGGTTAAAGGCAGGTGAACATTCTCTTTTGTTTGAAATTGAAATATTCTTTGTTCATTGGCATAGGCTGGTGAAAAATCATTTAGAGACAGTATTGTTGAATGTTATTTTATTACACATCTTCAATATGTTGTCAGACTGTTGCTGTAATAGCAAATGTGTGACTTGAATATTCATCTCTATATTTTGAGCTATCTGATTTGGACAAAATAATTTTATAGTTGACATGCTGTATTAACATCTGTATTAACTAACGATGGGTGAGCTAATAGTGGAAACATTGACAGACAATTACACAGTGCATCATGTACAAAGTACTGTTTATGTGTCTATAATATAGACATGTATTGTTTATAGTAGAAGATTGCATAAAGTGTCTCCTCAGATCATGGTAAGTAAACATGTTTATAAATATGTGAATTTAGCTTTAAAAAGTAATGAAACATTACATTATTCATTATACATTCAGCTTTGAATATTGTATTCTGCCAAACAATTGTACAAATAAACAATTTATTTATTAAAGAAGACTGAGAAGCCTTTAAATTTTGCACTTCACAAATCGGCCAGTAGATGGGGTCCTGGGTTAGTTATTTTGAGGGGGTCATTGACCGGGAGATGCGAACAGAGTTCATCAGAGGGCAGGGTGGTTATGGACTGAAGACTATTCCAGGTGCTTCACAGCCTGTGATTGGACGTTGGCCATTGTGGGCATGGGCACAGATCCGGTGCACAGACCAGTCATGTCAGCTAGTAAACATGGTCATAAAAACTCAGAGGGGTGGTGGTGATATTGTGTTGGCTAGTTTCTCAGATGACCTCTCATGCACTTCCCCACCTCGTGTCCTGTGTACAGTCTATTGATGATGATTGTTAATAGTATTATTTTTTAACTATCCAAGGCAACATTTAATGGCAATGAGCCAACTGTGTCCATGACGCATTAGCTACTCTTGCTCTACAGTTTTTTTTTTTAATAGCTAATATTTGAATTTGGTAAACAGAGCGCTGACATCAAGTGACAATAATTGAGATGTCCTGCTGTTTCCAAGGAACAGACACGAAGAGCTACCAGACAAACCTTGAAAGTAAACAAAGGCAACCAACTCAGCTCTACGATTAGCCTCTCCTTTTGGGTTAAATCTACTTTCTTTGAGCTTTTTATTGTGCTAAGCATTTGAATAAACAAATTCAAAATGTCACCACTGTAACAGTATTTTCTAATCTCATGAGGCTGTCAAGAAGAACTGAAAATGTTCTCACTGAATTTGGAATTTTGCCAACCAAGCTGTACCATGTCCATTTGGCAGCTTGGGTCTTGTTCAGCACGGGTCACATGAGTTTTTCAGCTCACCTCAGGCAACCAGGTGTTATTACAAACCCACCTGTCTTATCATGATGAGATAAGAAGAATTAGGTCAGTGAGGAATAATGTGCTGTTTGTCAGTTTAGGGCTCCAAGTGTGTCTAATCTCAGGAGTTCTAGTCTTTTCTGGTGTGTAGTCAACACAGCACATAACATCAGCTGACAGGGTTGTTATGAGCCAACACATTACAACTATGTTATGTAACTTAACTTTGGTAGGTAATGGCTGACAATGACACTACATGTTAATGCTCATGACCGGGTCACATAATAAACATGCATTCACAAAGACACACACACACACTGTCAATAATTGTCACTATCTGTCATCC
>OMKZ01026494.1:0-23714 GCA_900302535.1 Neoniphon sammara
CTGCACAACACAACTGATGGTCCCAACCCCATTGATAAAGCAAGAAATTCCACTAATTAACCCTGATAAGGCACACCTTCAAGACTGTTGGAAAACCATTTCAGGTGACAACCTCTTGAAGCTCATTGAGAGAATGCCAAGAGTGTGCAAAATAAGTAATCAGAGCAAAGGGTGGCTATTTTGAAGAAACTAGAATATAAAACATGTTTTCAGTTATTTCACCTTTTTTTGTTAAGTACATAACTCCACGTGTTCATTCATAGTTTTGATGCCTTCAGTGAGAATCTACAATGTAAATAGTCATGAAAATAAAGAAAACGCATTGAATGAGAAGGTGTGTCCAAACTTTTGGCCTGTACTGTATAAGCAGGCTTAGTGCACTTTTAACCACATCATCACATCTCCTCACTTTTTTTCTAACAAAGTCAGAGCTGGGCAATGTGGATAAAATCAAATAGTGATTTTTGAACAAATACCTTGATATTGATAGTGTGATATTGAGGGGATCACTAATGATACTTTGACGAAATATTTACACAATGAGGTTCTTGATAATCATCAGTAATGTGGATATGACAAAGCAGGTAGAGGCAAATAATAGAACAGCTACAACAGTCTAATAAGTTCAGAAAACTGCACCCCTTTCTTGTATTGAAGCCTTTAAAACCAGGAAAAGACAACATTCACGCCATCATATTATGATATGCATAATATGTATCTAGTTACACATCACGATATCAATATCTATATATCGCCTAGCCCTACTAGCAAACAATAATGGATTACCAATAAATGGGTCATTATGCTCTTACCAAGACGTTGCATAGAGGACAAATACACTGGCAGCTTGGGATATGGCCCTCCTTGCTTCTTTTGACACATTGACCCCATCTGGTAGCTGTTGAAAATAATCGGCGTGGAGGGGTTAAGCAAGGAGCAGTTAGCCACATGCACCCTCTCTTCAATGATAAGCTAAGCAAACAGGCTGACAAGGTTTTAGCAAGCCAACACTCACCGCCTCTTTGATGATCCGAGTGATGACCGCATTGGGAAGGTTGAGGTCCTCTGGTCTCTCTGCCATTTCAGTTTTTACCGGAGCTTAAACCTTGCTACCGTGTGCCTTACCGTCAATGTCACTGTCAGTCACAGATAACACGTCCCTCTTGCTGGCGTGAAAACGATGAGAGCTAGCGCGAAGTGATTTAGCGAATGGCTGGCACGTTAGCCGAAGCTAGCTAACGTGGTTAACGTCACTGGCTCAGTTTCACAGTAACATTAAGTGGACCCAGGCGATTCGCTATACATTCTATCACTTTTCGTTAGGGCAGTTATCGTATGTGACAACAAAAGACAATAATTTTAAGAGGCTAGGTTTGTTATACCGTTAACTAAGGATAGTAAAGCTCCACGGGCTGCTGGTGTGTCCGCCACACTGGTTTGTTTTGGGATGTTTCCCGCGAACCTTCCAACTGGTGCCTCGTCCGTCAACTCTCAACTTCGACCTCTGACGTCACCACTGACGTATTTGAGCGATTTGGGTTTATTTTTTTACGACATGCGGTTACTTCCCAGGTTAACATTTGAATCGTAAAATGACAATATATCTAAAACACAGATGATAAAATAATAAATACATTAATAAATAAACAAATATATTACAGTTATTTGGTTCAAACCTACAAACAAGTACACAAAATGTGTTCGGGTCGGAATTAATATATTGGTTTCAGGCATTATACATCCAGTGAAGTTAGATTAGAATGATGGCAGAGGTTTATGGTTATTTTTTGACAGTGTAAGAGAAGTGTAATGATCAAATTCAATTAAGCGATATCACACGAGAGGGAGACCTGTCATACTGCATATAAGGCACGAGGCCGCAAGCCAAGATAATTACATGAACATCAACTTCCTTTATAAATATAATTTTGTGTGAGCAAATCTGTATTTATGGAAGTGTAATGTATGACAAGAATAATGCGATAATAAGCTACAGTGAGTAAGAACAGCAGAAACAATCGAGGCATTTAGAGCTGAATTTGATAATCATGATTGGAAAGAGGTTAATGTTGAAGATACAAAGGATTCCTATAATGCATTTCTTGATATATTTATGTCATTGTATGATTATCACTGTCCAGTGAGGAAAAAGTAAAACCTAAAAGCAGGCAGAATTTGTGGATAACAAAAGGTCTTGAAAAAGCTTGTAAAAAGAAAGACCAGTTAGGCTATACAAAGATTTTATAAAACATCGAACAAAGGAAAATGAATATAAGTATAAACAATATAGAAATAGATTGACAACCATTATTAGAGAGCAAAAGCAGAATTATTACAGTATATTGCTGGAAAAACAAAACAAATATTAAACCCCCTTGGAATGTAATTAAAGAGGTGATTGATCAACACAACTTTCAAACGTTGCCAACATATATTCTTAAAATGATAGTTTAGGAGTTAAGAACGTACAAGATATTGCAAATGAATTTAAGATTTTTTTTTTTGTTAGTGTGTGTTCTAATTTAGCAAAAGAATTACAACAAATCCAGGTGGCAGTGACAAATGTAGATATAAATATTAATCATAATTCAATGTTCCTTGGTGTGTGAGAGCGATGTTCTAGAAGTGGTCAGGAAATGTAAGAATAAGAGGTCAACAGATTGTAATAAAATTGACATGCCACTGATCAAACAAGTGATTTAAAGTATAGTTAAGCCTTTGACTTACATTTGCAAAAGGTCTTTTATAACAGGAACATTTCCAGAGAAAATGAGGTTGGCTAAAGTCTTCCAGTCTACAAGAATGGAGATAAGCAGCTGGTAACAAACTACAGGCCTGTCTCATTATTAGATCAGTTTTCTAAAATACTAGAAAAAATGTTTGTTAAACAACTAGACAACTTTCTAGAAAAATACAATGTATTAAATGATCAACCATGGGTTTCATCGCAATAGGTCTACATCTAAATAACAGACTTCAGTATGTACAAATCAATGACACTAAATCACTTCAAAAACATGTATCTTGTGGCATCCCCCAAGGTTCTGTTTTGGGACCAAAATTATTTATTCTTTATTTGAGTGATATTTGTAATGTATCCAAAATATTGAAGTTGGTTATTTTTGCAGATGATACAAACTTAGAGGGCATTTACTTCCCTCTTAAGATGATGATTCTACAAGTCTGTGGAACTCTACTGGAATGATGAACACCATTCTACCAAGAGATATTCCCTCATTTGGTGTTTTGATGGTGGCAGAGAGTGCTGTCTAACACATCACTCCAAAATCTCCCATAGGTGTTCAACTGGCTTGAGATCTGGTAACTGTGAAGGCCATAGCACATTATTTATGCTTCATGCACTGCAGTCCTACTATAATATCTGTAATATCTGTATGTACAGTATCTGGACGGATAGTGTTCCATCCCTCCAGTAGAGTTCACAGACTTGAAGAATCTATACCAAAGTGCATTGAAGCTGTTCTAGCAGCTCGTGGTGGCCCAACACCTTATTAAGATACTTTGTTGTTGTTTTTTCTTTGTCACCTGTCTGTCCATCTATTTCGTTTCAGTCAAGAACATTCTGATATTGGGAATGCCTCAATATTCACCCAGAAGGTACAATAATTTCAGCACCATTAACCCTATAGAAACATATTCTGAAATATGGAAATCATTCACTGAGGGATTTATAAATGAACAAGGTTTTTCTATGCAATTTTGTCAGTACTATAGGGTAAGTCTGGAAGGAAGAAAAAAAGCTAAATAAAATATCCTAAGATCCATTCAATCTTTAAAAAAAAATTCAGTCAGGCTGTAGGTACATGCGCAGGGCCATTTACAGGGCATGAAAAAAATCATGCATTTAGTCAGGTTCTCTTTTTACATTCAAAACTGCAATTTAATACAACCTTAATGTTTTAATTCATTAATTATTGACGGGCATTATTTGGAGGACTCACCTTAATGGATACAAAATTCAGCTAAATAATCATCAAGTTCATTATGTATCTCTGAAACTTTGCCATCAGTGAAGATGCATGGTTTACATAAACTGTATACTTCTACATGGTGGTTGAACTCTGTTTAGAGCTCATCCATAAGCCCTTCTCCCTGCAGGTGAGCTATGTGTCCCTGAGAACCTATTGGACTTCTCATATAAAAATGGTCAAAGCTTCTTCTCCTCTAACGTACCAGCATCATAAATGCAAAGCATGAATTATATCTCTGATATTATGTTAGAACAAACACAATTTTCCCTGAGTAATATGCTCCCCACCCACGAAAAATGAAAAACGTTATGATTAATAACTATATAATATTGTCATATACTTATATAATATACCTATTTGTACTGTGCTGTCTTTTTTTCATGTTCATGTCAGATGATAACATGATGATTTTGGCAAAGATTGTGTTTTGTGTCTATGAGCTTCTGTAAATGTCAGGTATAAAAAAATAAGGGATTTTTCTATTCAGTTTGTTCATTTTTGGCTCAGCCTCCTGTGAAGCATCCACTGTACCATGCACAATGCAAGAACACCCATTTTAATGGAAGCATGTTAAATAAAGTGGAGACATTTTCACTCCTTGCAATGTGCCCTGTATGGGAAGGACAATTCTTCTCACAAACATAGCATTTAGCAATATCCACAGTAACAATCAGTTTAATTACTCATATTTAACTGCCGGGAAAACTGAGGGTATTAAGATTCAGTAAAATAGCTGTGTCGATATCTTTACTAAATTTAAATTCAAGGTCAAAATGTAAAACTATCCAAAATATCTCTACACACACTGGAATACACTTTATGTTTAAGTGTTTTTACTAGTAATTCACAAAAGAAACAACTGTTGCTCCTGTTTGGAGGGAAATGATTGAATAATGCAATTTAACTTTGTTGGGAAGTAGATTTTATTTGGTAAAGTAACATTATTTCACGTCCCCTATTAAGGACAGTCTGCTGACCTTTACTTACAATTGTAGCATTTTGCTAAGTTTCAAAGAAAAGAATCTGAATCGGGTATGTAGGGCTGGGCAATATATTGATATTATATTGATATTGTGATATAAGACTAGATTTTGTCTGGGATTTTGATATTGTGATATGGCAGAAGTGTTGTCTTTTCCTGGTTTTGAAGGCTACATTACAGAAAAGGGATTCAATTTTCTAAACTTAATAGACTGTTCTAGCTGTTCTATTATTTGCCTCTACCTGCTTGTTCATCATATCCACATTACTCGTGATTGTTTATCAAAAATCTTGTGTGTAAATATTTTGTGAATGCACCAGTAGTCATCCCTACAATATCGTCACAATATTGATATCAAGGTATTTGGTCAAAGATATCATGATATTTGATTGTGTCCATATCGCCCAACCCTATTCAAAGCTTCCCCTAGAACTGTTTTCTTATAAGGGTGGAAATGCCTCTGAAACAGCATTCAGACCATTTTGTGACACTAAAAGTCTTCTCTGAAAGCCACTCTAATGAAATTCTCCAAGGTGAGCTGGCGGCTCTTTGAGGCAGGGTGAGGGAAACTTAAACAATTTCCTTGCACAGAGTTTCTTGGCTGCCCCAGGGATTCAGGCCATTGATCTTCTGGTCACACTGCCTCTTCTCTAAGGTTTATACTACCACTGCTCCGGTTAGAATTTGGAAATGGGGCATAAGTTGACAAATGATTTGAGGAATTCAAACCAAAAAAATAATTATAATTTGATCAAAACAGAGCCATGTTTAATCAGTCATCACACTGTGATTCATCATTTAGTTCATTTGTACTCTACCAGATCGTTCAGTCACTTATTCTCATTTGGTCTTCACTTATTTATTTGCTTACTTACTTACTTTCTTAATTACTTACTTACTTAATCACTTACTGACATACATACTTACTTACTTACTTACTTACTTACTTACTTACTTGAAGGCAGTGAGACATCTTGGACTGGTCAGCAGTTCCTAACAGGGCTAACACAGAGAGAAGACTCTTACATTCACACTTATGGGCAATGTAGTGACTCCATGTCTCTACATTGCATGTCTTTGGGCTGTGAGAGCAAACTGGAAAACATGCAAACTTCACTGAAAGGACTGGGGCTGCAAATTTAACATGGGTCCTTCTTCCTGTGAGGAGATGGTACTAACACAGCCACTGTGCTGCCTGCTGCAAATTCACTATCGATCATTTCAAGGATTACCCTGACTTTCTGTCAATAAGCCCTGACCGTTAACACTGTGCAGTGAGAAAAGAGGGTTTGATTCTCACTTCTGTCTGTTTGTTCTATACTGTGCCTAACATGATGCTGGCTCACACTACACAGCATGTTGAAACCCTCACTATAGTCAGCAGGACACGCTGAGGTCAAAATGCAACCGTTCACCTTGTCACGCATTACATTAGTAAGGGGAAACATAAATGTTGGCTATCATCAACCCTCTAAATGCTTCACAGGGCAGACGTCCGGCTCAGCTTATACTGTAGTGGGGAAGGTAATGGTTTGTTGGGGGGGGAAAGTATTTAGGTGGTTTCCATGGTAGCTGGCTTCCTCGCAAATGCAGCAGCGGGATGCAGCCCACACATTGTAAACCGCCCTGTAGAGGAGGCTATGCAATGAAGGCAATCTCTAACGCCCACCAAGTTCAAACCTCTATAGCTGTTTCTGTGAAGTGCTCCAGGGTGCAAAACTTTACTCAGCTTGGTATCTATGTTGTTGCAACAATCATCACTGCGCCTCTCTTTCTTTCTTTTTTTCCTTCCTCCCAGGTCCAGAAGTTGCTGGAGATGTAAAGGTGAACTCCAAACCATGTCAAACCAGATCAGTGGAACACATAGTCCAAAACCACAAAACAATAGCACATATTCCCCTGGGCACTTGAGTTCATTTTTTTTTCTTTGTGACAAACAAATATTTATGGTAATTTATCAGCTTGCAACAGTGCATGAATACACTGCTGACAGTAATTCTTCACATGATCTTAAGCTGCTGTGAGCAATCTTATGACTCTTTAAGAATACATTATGCTGAAGTACTGACTCTGTTTACATAAAATGCATAGATAGATAGATAGATAGATAGATAGATAGATAGATTGTACATATACTGCAATGCAAACTGTCAAACTGGTTAACACAGTGAACATGTGCTATATTTGTTGACTTGTTAAAATTATGAACAGTTACAAGCTTAAACAACACTGACACAACTTTAAAAACTGGATATCTCATTACCTCAAGCTTGTCATTGCTGTCACCTGCTCCCTTTGTCATCTGTTTTCTCTGCATTTGCCTTAAGGCTGGCATGTGGAATAGAACTGCGAAGCATCAGTTAAAAGTTTGGTTTTTCAATCAAAAATCAGAGGAAATGGGAACACTGCAAACAGGTGTGAAGACACAAGTCATGTGAGAATTGGAGAGATGGAGATGCTCTTTATTGACAGAGGCCCATTTTTGCAGTTTTTTTTGAACGGATACTCTAGAAAAATAAATTTGAAAGAAAGTGTAGAAATGTTCTTTTCAATTCGATTCTAGATTAGTAATGAGAAGCTTGATATTTAGCTAGTGCAGAGAACCTACCACAAAGTAATATGCAGTCTTCACAGCACCCAGTCAAAAACTGACTAATAGTAGGCCTACAATCCAGTTCACAGTTGAATATAGTATATAGAACTGTTTATGATCTTTTGGAAGTGCATGCTCAGCATAATGCTGATGTTGTGTAGTGTGAAGCTGCCAAACACGCTAAAACTGGAATAAGCAGAGCTTGATTGTGAGGCATTATGTAAAATCTGCAAATTCAAATGGATATAAAATCCAAATTATTTTCTGACTACGTATGGAAGCATCATTCCTCAATCATGTACTGTTTAAGGTTGATCCAAGAAGTCGTGTACTGTGTAGATATGTAAATATTGCCATTGTTGTCTAGCAGGCACCAGCAAGATGTGGCAGGATTGCAAGGTCAGGAATGCAGCAGGAAGGTAAATATGCATTATCCACTTAAGTATCTCTTGTGGTTCCCATAATCTAATAGAATATTAAGACGCTGTACAGCTCTATGTATAATAGTGATTCTGGGTGTAAATTATTGTTTGATCCAATCTAGCAATGTAAGTATCTCAGCCAAAACTGCCATAAGCATGAGCTTAAAAAGTTAAATATGCTGCTAAAACTTAACTAGAAGTCAGACAGCATGCAAGCATCACCCTACATCTACCTGACACTGTATGAATTCATCTACACACTGGTCTATTTGCCCAGACTAAGTACTTCAGATTTATCTCAGGGGTATTTAAAATTTAAACTATCACACTCAGTGGTATTTAAAATTTAAACTACCACACTCATAACTATCCATTACTGCTATTTCAGCTACCAGTATCTCTTTTCAGAAAATTAATATTGAACAATTTGTTGATGTTGTTTTAACCGTAATTTCTAAGTTTCTTAGTTGCCCTTATGAGTACCTGACATTTAGCATTAGCAATGGGCAAGTTTTACTGATCGATCAACTTAACCAACACAACCTCACTGCATTCCATTTTCACCTGCTTTTCCTCGTGTAAAAGAACGAAAAAATAAAAATAAAAAAATAAAATGAAATTAGAAAAATCAATAAAGTAAGATCATTCTTTAAATTTGGGCCACACAAAATTCAAAAAATGCTTAAGCTTACGACCGCTGCCACGTTATATATAAGAGGGAACAGCTGAGAGGAAAGTCACTATAGTCTTTAGTGTACATGTTAGACGTTAGCAGTTCCCTTGACTTGTTCTAGTGTGGCTCTGCATGGAACAGGCAGAACCAAACGTTGTCTGCCCACTACCGTTGGATTCTTTTAGGAAGCGTTAAGAGGTTTGTTTATGCAGCACTACTTTAGTGTACATCCGAGAATTTTTTATACCAACTCAGAGAACGAACTGCGGCCATTTTTCAAAGGAGCAATGGAGTCGTGACAGTAATTACCAGAATTACTTAGGCTTAGTTTATATGACAAAGTATTGTACTCGTTTTGATCCCGAAGGACGACAACGGTTGCGTATTTGGTGGATCTATTTCTTTTGGATGGCTGTGCTGCGCCTTTCTCTGCCTCGCTCCTGTGCTAGCCGCCATCTTGAATTTTAATGTTAATTTCTAAAAAAAAATGTGTTTCCTGTGATATTTTCATTTAGGGTGTCGTGCCAATTTTTGATTGTTTAAAGGACTAGCGTTTTAAAACGTGCTCTTTTTTGTTTCAGAAGGAAAACGTAGTGAGTATTCTATGTTTGTTTTGTTTCTCTTGTCGATCCAAGACATTTGCCACTTTCCAACGCGTGAAAATGCTTTTAGCTTATTTTTATACACCATGACAAATAACGTTGCTTACAATGAGCGAGTAATTTGCTTGTTTAAATAGCTCACGGCATCATAGAGCGTAACTATAAGGACATTGTTGGGTAAAGTAACCTCAAATTGCTAACAATCAAGACAACTAGCCATTAGCTAATGGCTTCTCCATCAAACACCCTAAGCTAGCTAACGCTATTTGCTGTGGTTTAGTTGATGTGCAGGTTTGGACGTTAGTAGCATAGCTAGTTGCTGGGAATAAATGTATGTACTTGTTAAGCAACGTTAATACTTGGTCTAAAACCGGTACCGCCGTTGAATATGTGGCGAATATTGAAGTTAACACAGCATCCATAACGTGAAAATTGTGAACCGTTTTTCCTTTACCGATAGGTGTTACATTACTTTGCTACTGGCTAACGTTGCAAGATGCTAGCTAGTGGCTTTAAGTTCGTTGCTAGGTGGCATCAACCGCTAGCTAGTAGCAAACTTAGCATTAGCTAATTCTCTAAGGTTGCGTTGTACTGGCATCATTAGGGGACAACTGTTAGCAAACGTTGGTTGTTCGCATACGTTAGCTGCGTTTTTATATGACTGTTGGATGTTTGCTTGTTTGATGGCAAACTTAGAGACAGCCTAACCTTAAGATGTAGAGGTAACGTATTATGGTTTAAACCACGTTAATATGAGGTACCTTTATAATAATAATGTGTTTTTATTGTGTAATATGTGTGTTTTGTTATTGCCTGAAAGCACAGGTTAACCGGTTAACGTTTCTCTAGACATGCTAGCCAACATTAGCTATAGATTGCTATGGCAAATTGCCGGTTTTCGCTGCATGCTAACGAAGTGGATGGGTGGAGAGACAGCAGTCGTTAGCAAACAATGCAAGCTAAAGTGATAGCCGAGGCCGAGATTGGACCCCAGTTATCGGCATGGCCTTCCGGGTTTCCTCTGCTAACTGAGCTTTGTGGCATGTTACGTTGTATTGTAGCTAACGTTAAACTAAAATATTAGGCGATCATGTATTGATTGATGAGGTAATGTCGGTTGTGACGCATTTATGCTTTGACAAAAGCTATGATTTACATGGCACATGTATAAACCTTATGGGAGGGGTGTTTCTTCGATTAGATCGTCCATAAATTAATCAAGTAATAAATTTTTATGCATGGATGATAGCACTCAAGACTATACCACTTGCACTTGTCAGAAAGCCAAAGCATTATTTCAGGTTACCACTAAGTGGTGCTGCAGGATCATTTCAGTTTGATTTGGTCAGCACTGTTTATTGGTCAGAGCCCACCATGGTGTTTAAAAAAAGAAAAAGAAAAAAACACCAGTCACCAACTGGTAAACAGTGTTTAGCTGGTCTCATTTGCACTTTACCAAGTGTCATTAGGGGTCTGTTGTATTTTTAGTTTACTTATTTTTTATACCTTAAGCCATCTGTAGAATTGATTTGCTGGGCCTTCGGGTTGTTTTTTTCTCTTTTTTTTCCCTTATTCTTTTTTTCTTTTTAAGCAACACCTGGCTTGCATGTCCATACAATCAGACACTTTTACACCTGGGAGATGCTTAATACAGACACAGTCTTATACCACTGACCACTGAACAGCTCCGCTGGAAAGCAGTTAGAGTTTGTGCCTTGCTCTTAGATGACATTTTTGGTAATTGTTGAGGGAGGAGAGTGAAAGTTCTCTGTCCAAATTTTTCGATTCAGCAAAGGAATATGAACTGCCCATACTCTCACAGATCTGCTTCTCTAGACCCTCAGGTCACTGTTGCCCCCCTGCAGGACCCATGTGTTGGTCGCTGGAATGAACTTTAACTAGTTTATAAACAGTGAAACTGACTGTAGAAGTGTGGATATGTTGAATTTTCTGTACTCATTCCTAAGATATTGCTCAAGAGGCTTTGTAGATTACGATGTATCTTATTTGTGCTTCATAAAGTTTGAAATTATTGTCCAAGGTAGTTTGGACAAACACTTAGTAGGGCGCACAATCACTGGTTCTATTTTTTCCTGAAAAAATCTCATTACAAATGCACCCATTGTAAAATAGCTCAGTTTAGTCTGAAAGGTGCACAGTGCAAAATTGCGTAGGGTTGATTGAAATGAGGATTATTTAGACTCAACTAACAAAAGTGTGCAATAAGCATGTAATTTGATGGTTGAGTCTGCATGGTTCTCATCATCTTACTGACTCACTGATAGATTAAGGAGCTTAGGTGTTTTTTAAACTGTCATTGAAAATCTCAGCCGTTGTCATTGAGATTTGTCCCACCAAATCAGACATTCCCTTCTTATTGTGTATTTCTTTACTCAGTGTAATTGATGCAAGTAACTATCTGGACTCCTTGCTTGTCAAACTAGTTATATAGGTTTGTTTCACTCTGCTTATAGGTTCCAAACTCGAGTCCCCAGTCTTCCCCACTCAATAGCGTTCCTTCAACTCGGAGACTAAATGCAACTGGACCAGGGGGCTTGTGGGCATGAAGTGGCTGGGCGAATCCAAGAACATGGTATTAAATGGCAGACGACATGGAAGCAAGTTTACCAGTGAGCAACCTGTGAGCCAGAGCCAGACTCGCTCTCAGCATCCACAACGGGCATCTCTGCGCCCCAGCAAAAACCATCCCAGTAGCCGAAGATGTAGTCGCAGTGAGTGGGCCATTTTATTTTTCCAAGCTTATAGGCTCATGAACAGTTCCGCACATTAATATCAAGCCACCTTTTTGTTTCACAGGGTTCACTGCGGCCAGCCTGGAGGCAGAGAGGCGCTATGTGCCCTCCTCAGGAATGACCGCCAAGGAGTTGTGTGAGAATGATGACCTGACCACGAGTCTCATCCTAGATCCATACCTGGGCTTTCAAACTCACAAAATGAACACCAGGTCAGTGGACTTTCAACACACTGGGATTGATGGTTTTGAGAAATAGGACTACCAGGGGGTGGTATCTTATGAAACTCCTTACTAGACTCCTCTCAGAACATTCTTATTGAGGGGTAATGATGTTCATTGCATTCCTCAGGAGAATTGCTTAATAATACACTGAATTTTACTTCTGATTTTCACTTTTGTAATAGCTTTGCCTTGTGCCATTCACCACAGATTTCGACCAATCAAGGGAAGGCAAGAGGAGCTGAAGGACATTATTGAGCGCTTCAAGAAACATGACAACTTGGAGAAAGCCTTCAGAGCCTTGACATCAGGAGACTGGTCCCGACATCATTTTCTCCACAAGACAAAAGCCCAAGAGAAGCTCTTCAAACAACATGTGAGAGATCATCTCTCTCAGATCTATCATCTCTGGCATCCCAGTTAATCAAATCTGTCACTAACTTTATGTTTTGTGCAGGTATTTGTATATCTCCGGATGTTTGCCACTGACAGCGGGTTTGAGATTCTCCCCTGTAACCGCTATTCATCAGAACAAAATGGAGCTAAAATTGTGGCAACAAAGGAGTGGTGAGCACAAACTTCAATCTGTCATTTCATAGGATCACAACAACCTGGTCTACGCTATCCACACGTTCCCTTAGATGTCATATACTATCCACATATTCCCTTAGATGTCATCTCCTATATGCATTTGATTGCCCTCCTTACCTCCTGTACTACCTCCTGTCTGTGTATCCTTTCAGTACTTATTTAATGTTCTTTGAACTTAATCATCTTGACTGTACTTGTGATGATGGTGATTTTTGGTGGGTGAAATATTCGTATATCCCATACTCCAGTAGAAATTAGTAGTACCGTGTCTACTACTGGAGAGCAGGGAACAACCTCCAGTTTGGCACCTGACACCTTTCGGTTGTGGTTTACATGTGCGACACTTATTTATTTAGCAATTGTTCCTTAATCTTATATAGTTTTCTAGTTTTACATAAAGGCCGTGTGAATGTTCTGAAGATGAAATACTTTAAGTTTGATAGAATACCTTTTATTTGTCAAATATTCAATTCAACTGAACTGTAAGTCAGAAACTAGCCTTTTCAAAGGGTTCTTTGATTGCTAAACCATTTTGCCTGTAGACTGTCCAAAAATGTAAAAATATTCTGATATAAAGTTTTGTCTGTATTGCTCACCACTACTTGTGACACCTAAGTGTTCACTTAATTTGCACCCTAAATTTAGTAGTAAGCTGTTGTGTGTATGTGGCATCTGTGCAGTTACAGGCTGTAACCAATTTTATTACTTGTCGTCTTGCAGGAAGCGGAATGATAAAATTGAATTCCTGGTGGGATGCATTGCTGAGCTCTCGGAGAGTGAAGAAAACATGCTGCTTCGGCATGGGGAGAATGACTTCAGCGTCATGTATTCCACTCGCAAGAACTGTGCTCAGCTGTGGCTGGGGCCCGCTGCCTTCATCAATCATGGTATTACCATCTTCAGTGATTGTCATTAGTGCTGCAACAACATAATGAGATTCCTGATTCTTGGGGATTGTGTACTTTGGAAAAATATTTTAAATCTTATGTATTGTTTAAGTGAAATATTAATTTGAAATAACATGCATTTTATGAAATCTTCTATTCAATTAAAATTTTATTTGATTTAGTTGGAAGAGCAGTTTGATGTTTTTAGCCCATTTAGACCCCTATTTTCTTTTCCTGCTTTTCCAAAACTCAAGATACTGAGTTCATTTTCTCTTTTTGTTTATTTACAGATTGCCGGCCAAATTGCAAGGTAGGCTTCTTAAAAGGGATAGAAACAATGGATCCTCACTTGTTCACTTATTGTTAAATGTGGAAGCTCAGTGAATAAACTAATTACTGTTTTTTGTTTGTTCTTTTTTATTAGTTTGTATCAACAGGAAGGGACACAGCTTGTGTCAAGGTTTTGAGGGACATTGAACCAGGAGAGGAAATCTCCTGTTACTACGGAGATGGCTTTTTTGGGGAAAACAATGAATTTTGTGAATGCTATACTTGCGAACGGTAAGTGTTATATTTTAATGGCATTGCAACAGTGAAATACACTATTAGAATAACAAATTGTTTATACCTCGGTGGTTCAGTGTTTTATATCCTAAATTACAAGATTCCATTGTGACATTTTGGTTGATTGATGTCCATCAGACAATGAAACGTCATTGAGTCTTGTAGATTTCAGCAATGAAAATGCATCAGTAGAATATGTCTTCCTCTCCTCTAATATTGAAGAAATACTAATTGTTTTTTGTTTTGCAGACGAGGCACTGGTGCTTTCAAATCCAAAGCTGGGCTGCCAGTGGAAGTACCAGTAATCAACAGCAAGTACGGGTTGCGGGAGACGGACAAGCGCCTCAACAGGCTGAAGAAACTAGGGGAAGGAAGCAGGAGCTCGGACAGTCACTCTGTTGGCTCCCACACCGACGTAGATTCTCAGGAAATGCCAAAAACACATCCATGTAAGAGTCCCTTCAGAAATTAGTCTAATATGATGCTACCACAGTAGGGATAGGCGTTCAGTACCCACATTGAATAAGTACACATTCACAGTAATGTATAAATGCTGAAAATTGGTCATTCTGTAACACACAGTGGGGTCAGAAAATGAGTCTGTACCAAGAACTCTTGTTTCAGAACTTATGAAAAATTATGAAATCACTTTGAGAAATTTGCTTTTTGATCAGTCAAATATAAAACTTTGTTGGTCACCAGCTGAAGAATAGGTGAAACATCCCTACACCAGAATTTTCCCATACCATGTTTGGCTGTAGGTTTTATGCACTGATCCAGTAACTTTTTTACATAAGCTATTCAATGAATGAATGATCAGTCTAACTTAGATTAATCTGTAAACAAGATTTAGATCGAATGGAGTTGATATACGACCTCAGAAAACCTCACTGGCTACTCTGATGCCTCATTCACCACAGTGACTGAAAATTTTGGATTTGTATTGGTTCTAAATAATGTATTCTTGAATAAGTATCAACTGAAAAAAGATGTCTTAGTTTTTAATACCAAATGAAAACAAACAGTCCTTGGTAATAGACTTAGACTTTGATCCCACTTTTGATCCACAATGAGAAATATAATACAAAGTTGGAATGAGTATTTCTAAATTTAGTGTTCAGTATGAGTACTTTCTAGGATATAAAATCATATCAAATAGGATTTCTCTAACTTCACTTTGAATTTAAAGCCTGGGGTTTGAATCACCTTGTCAGCAACTAATGATGGGTATTCAATTCTAATGGCATTTCCTCCTCTCATTCTTAATAAGATCATTCGTAATAAGAATCTGGATGTTTCTTATTGATTGTAAAATCTTTATATCATGCAATGAAATTGGTGTCTGATATTCTGATTTTAAAGCTTGCTTTAAAGGGCAGATTATGAAACTACTCACAAAAATAGCTTTACTGTGCTTTCTGCCATGCATCCATAGGGCAAACCTGATACTTACCTTTGTTAAAGGTTACCTGACTTCATAGAGGTATAGCATCATTACTTATGGAAATCACTGATGAAATCCTAGAAGTAAAGTATGAAAATAGAACTGAGCGCAAACACAGAATGGTAAGGTTTTGGGCAAACATGTGGAAATAGAAACTATCCTTTAAGAGATGAACAGAACATTGTTGGTGTCAGTAGGAAACCTGTAACTGGTGGTTTTCTTGTTTTAACTTAAACTGACAAAAATCGTAGTTGTGTATTTTGAGGAAGTCCCACAACCCTTGGTTTTATGTAACTCAAAACCAGTTGGATTGGTCAAGCTAAAACAAGGCTGTTTTTGTTAGGTATTGAAAAGTTGTCATTAGGTTTTCACTGGGACGACCATATTGATCTATATATCATGTCAACCCTCATGGGGCGCTGGCATTTTGTGGAATGGTACGTATTTGTACGTTTTCTGCTTTGTGTGTTTGAGCACACGCCTGTAGCCCCAACTTTCTGATGTATGAAATTCTTTGGCCTAAGATTAGATTTACCCAATGCAGTTGTTGTCCATCATACTTTGCATATTGACAATGACATATGAAAAATCAGAAACAGGCAGAATTTTCATTTTATTTTTGAAAAAAGTGCTATTTAATAAGCAACATCTTGTCTTTTCCCTCTAGCTGTAAGAAAAAGAACTTCCCCTGGCATTAAGTTCACTAAAACCAGGACTCAAACCAGACAGACTCTCTCAAGAGCTCTTACCTCTACCTCACCTAAACAAGGTCACATAAACAATAACAGGGTACCAAAGAGACTAAAATCCCAATCCAAGCCTTCACTAAGTAAAGTCCAGTTGCGGAGTCGCAGGAGGGGTGCAGAGCCTAAAGCATTGGCTAAAGGAGAGGCTTGCCGGCTGGGTCTCAGGGAGTCAAAGGTGTCGCTATGTAAAGGTGTAACTGTCAAGAAGGAGAAAGATGCACAGGCACCAGTGCAGCAGACACTTGGTCATCGGGGCTGCCTGACCCGTCACGCAGCCAAGGAAAACAGCAATCTGCCAGGTGTGCAAGGCTGTGAAGGTAGACAGTCTTCGACTTACAGAACTCGCAGGTCCACTCGGACCCTTGTAAAAGCCCAGGAAACTGCAGCTGGAGTTAAACTGGAGCCCAGTGCTCTGGACGGCTTGAGCCCAGTCCCTGGTGGGGTGGTCATTAAAACAGAGCCAGCCGACATGGAGGAGTATCTTCACCACGGGTTAGGACTGGAGCAACCTGCACTAGACACTGCCTATGGTAGGAGAGGATCGTGCACCAGGCGCAAACGGATGACACGGCTCAGGCCTGAGAGGACAATTAAATGTGAGGACTCGTATGGTGAGCCGTTCATGCCAGTGGCAGCTGCAGGCCACACCGCTAATTTTACAGACTGTGGTAATATGCTATTGGGCTTCTCTGACCGACACAGGGACTACAATGGGGTCGCAAATGGCAGCAAATCCCTCCGCAGGGACAAGGGTAAGAGCAGCTGCCGGTCGCAAGGCAAGGGGAAGAAGAAGCGTCAGATCACACGCTATGACGCGCAGCTGATCCTGGAGAACAGCACAGGCATCCCCAAACTAACGCTCCGCCGGCGGAGGGACAGCAGCAGTAGCAAAACCAATGACCCCAGTGATACCATCGGCTCCTCCAGCATGTCGGCCTCCGCGGTCAACTCGGCCTCCTCCAGCAAGATCAGCATCAAGTTCAGCAAGGACCACGATAAAGACAAGGGCAGCTCATATGTGGCCAAACTGAACAATGGTTTTGCCCCTGTGGTCCACAATAGCTCCACCAAGCTGAAGATCCAGCTGAAGCGAGAGGATGATGCACGGAGAATATCCCAGACAAAGGCGGACCAGATCTCCTACAACGGGGACATGGGTCAGAGTCTGGAGGCCAGGAATGGTGGGCACCGGATCCAAAAGGTCATGGCAGACTCTTCATCCGAGGAGGACAATGAAGAGGAAGGCGAGGATGACGATGACTACTTTGACAATGAGTTTGAAGACGATTTCATTCCACTCCCTCCAGCAAAGCGCCTCCGACTCATTGTGGGTAAAGACTCCATAGACATCGATATCTCCTCCAGGAGGAGAGAGGATCAGTCTCTGAGGCTCAATGCATAAGCTGTGGAGCTCATCACTCCACCTTTTCCTGTAAATAAAGATGACTCACTAATCAACTGTTGTGTTGATGTAAAAGAAGTACAGTAATTTAAAAACAAAAAGTTGCTGAAAAATTAAGAATCTAAATGAACATTAAACTAAAGGGGCTTTTAGCCTAAAACAAATCTCTGTTATTCACTTAAGTTGTGTTCATCAGCAGGTTTCTAGTGTAATTTGAGTTCTTATAAATACAAATGACATAGATACAGACAGGCAAAGGTTTACCCATCTAGTCCATTTCTATGGCATAGTTATATGCATATACAATGCAAAACATAAGCTGCAGGAATTTGCTAGGTATCCCCCTTATATTGACCTCTGTGATAATTGTGGCAGGACCCTGCCAAGTGAAAAACAAGAGAATTTGTTTTAAGTTAAACTATTCCTTTGAGTGAATGCACTTGTTGTTATATTCATAATGGACATGGATATTGTAGAAAGTGTACAGTATGGTGACTATCCCCTCTGTCTCATAGGCAGATTTTTATCGAACTTTTGGTTTTTGTCTCATAGTTTGTAATTTGTGTGGCAAACCATACATAATGTATGGAATGGTTGGTCGAGAGTCGTTCTGGTAAGATCGGTCAGTTCAATTGGTAAAAAGTACCATGTTATCATTATTCCAGTAGTTTCCCCGTAAAGAATCACTTGAATTCCAATAATTCATTGTTTATCAGCGTTTACTGTGTGAGTTAGCATGTGTCTCTGGTAGAGCTCAAGCATACAAAAGATGTTAAACTTTTAAGAAAATCTGTTTTCATTTGAGCAGCATAGGAAGGTATTGTTCAACCAGATTAGTTAATTTCAGATTTGTCATGGATGTAAAACATTAAAGAACAGCAAGTTGTAAGTGAAATGAATGGAATCAAACAATTTTGTTTTGGGGGATCTGGCTCCCAGCTGCTCTTTCAGAGCACTGTAAAAAAACAAACAAACCCAAAAAAAGTTAATTTAGCTACAGAATTTCAACAAATAAAAGCACACATTTTTATTAAGTTGAGTTCAGGCAAACAGTAGATAGGCAATAAATGGACCAATGTTTGAGTTATTGGATCTCAGTTTTAGAGCTACTGAATAATGGTAACATGGTACACAAGATAGTTCAATCCTTTAACAGTAATCATACACGTAGGTAACTCAAAATCAGAGCAAATGCATATTTAAAGGTTGCCTGTATAAATTTGTAATCATGAAGTTATAAAAGTAATGTACAGAAAGACTGGCTAATGTCCCTCAGTAGAAAGATTTACTTTCTCAAGTCCAGTCTCACTTTTTTTTTTTTTTTTTACTGATTTTTCAAGAAAGCAAGTGGCGTCCATTGACACTGGAGGTGAAAAATAAAATCATGTTTTCTCTGAAATTTACACACTAGCTTAGAATTGTATTATTTTTTCTCTTTGGTGCTATTTTATTTCTTTACCATCTTGTTTGCCAGGCCCTTTGTTCAAAATAATAGCTATCCTGTATAACCTGTAGTCAAAGGATTGTGGCAGCATTAACTTTAAAAGGCTGAACATTTTTAAAACCAAACCTTTTACATAACACCTGTTTAATCAGTCCTATGTGTAGCCTACTGTAGCTGTAATTTTTTTTTTGTTTTTAAAACCGGACTATATCTGAATTCAGTTTTTGATTTGCAAGATCACATGAAAAAGTGTCCATCCAACAGCATTAGGTGCCTTAACAAAGCTTTTGGACATATTTTAGACCAAATTTGTAACATGACTAATCAAGAGTGATAATACTAAGCCATCCCCCCCTTGAAATATTGGAACACTTTTCAAGGTCCACTGTCAGTCCTTCTGTATATTATTTTTGTTGTAGTCTGGAAGTAATGGAACTGCCCAATAGATCAAGGGATCAAGTGAGATGAATGTTAACCCACTTTTTTCTGTTCATATGTACTGTTCATATCACCAGCAGCTAATCACAGTTCTGAACCTGGCTAAATCTGTCCTTTTCCTTCCGTGGACGTCTCCATTCTACACTGTATACTGTTCCAGGTGTACCGTCTGTGTGGTCTTTGTCCAATAGACAGCTGTCAAAATTTCCAGTTGAGTTAAAAAAGAAAAAAACAAAGGAAAAAAAAAAACAAATGTGAATAGTTTGCGGACATTTTAGCGTGTTGCGTGGGTAGTGGGAAACATGTAAAGAGAATTAAAAATGGGCAGTGCTTATATTGTCCAATATGTAAATCATGTGAACACATCTTGTACTTATTTAACAGTTTTGAATACTTGAAAACTATATAAAGTTTCTTTGTGACTCTTGTTTTTTGTGCCTGTTTTCAGGTGTGCTGGATATTGACATCAAATTGTACTAACTGGAAAGTCTTGAAACACACTGTGTGAACCAGGACAGGATCACTGGGGCACAGGGATTCATTTAAGACATTAGCCTAGTGCTAAAACAACTCAGCAGTTTCATTAGTCTGTAATGGAAGCATTGGAAGCATCTTAAATTGCTTTCTTCAGTTTGTCAGGTGAAGTGGGAAAAAAGCAGGAAGGAGCAAAGAAATCAAGTAGCTAATGCTTAGACATCCTCAATTACCTGCAAGCTATTTATAAAATGTCACTATAGTGACTATTTGCAAAAGTATAAACATGCCATGTCATGCATTATCCATGAGAAAGAAAAGCTCCTCGTTCAAACCAGAAGGTGTTATGTGTTCAGTGTCTCTGCTGAGTGGTTTTGGCAAAATCACATCTCTTTGCAGTGGGGAAGTTTTTACAATGAAGCTGCAGAGCTATGGTTTGATGGGGCATAATTATGTGTGATTACAAAGTTTTCAGTCCAACTTTTAGTCGGTGGTGCACTCTAATTCTGGCTTTTAAGGGATGTTTGCTTCTGCAACAGGCAATTCAAGAGGTAAAACACAGAACATTTGCTGTGTTGTGATTTTGGATTTCCTAGTCATGGACATGATATCTGTAATATTGGTGGAGTGTGAGCAGTGCACGCAGTGTCCACATATGTGATGAGGGTTGGGGGGTGGGGTCCCAGTGACAACTGTGGCTCTATAGGATCCTTTGAAAGAAAAAAGTGGAAGGTCATAGAGAGAAAGATTACTTGGTAATGCTTTATTTGGACTGTCCAACTTACTCTCAGCTTAGTATCATCTCTGTATCAATTTATTATCAAGCTAACCTTAACCTAACCCTACCTGATACAAAGTTGATACTCTGTTCAAAGGTTACTGATAGTCAACTGATAACAAGGGGACTAATACTGATACTAGCACTTCACAGAAAGTAAATCAGCAAAGTTTTGCTTGTTTGTTTGTTGCATCTCTCCATACTATGCAACCCCAAGAGGCCTTTTTCACAGCAGTAATTTTGACATGAAATAGCAGGTAAACACAGGTGTTACTAAAGACATTAATGAAGGTTCTGTAGTTAATGTGATTAGTAACACCTGTATTTACCTGCTATTTCATGCCAAAATAGCTGCTGTGAAAAAGGTCTCTGCTGACCTAAGCCTGATCCTACCCTGTTACATTACCAGCCCAAACCTTATCCTGGCCTAGTCCAACCCCAACTGTAAGATTAACCCTAACTCTGCCATTAAATTCCTAGGAACTACTTTTACACCATTGCAATAATAACCCGAAATTCTGAGGACTTTTGGTGATACATTATAGTCACTTCATATTTAGTATCAGCATTGAACTGTCAAAATAAGGTGTGAGCCTTCTCCTCCTACCAGTTGGATGAATCCTGTAGAGATTCTAGAGATTCCCATAGAGAGCCTAGTAATAGCTCATTGTTGTGAAGGCTTTTGATGGGCTTATGTTGATCTTTTTTTTTCTTCAATGTTTCGTTTCCCTGTGCATGGCAGTTGGATGTCATTGGTTTGAGAATGCTGATCCTCCTCAATTTCCAAAGAGCTCCCAGCCATGGTAGTAGTTCTCTGTCCTCTAAATGACAACATGCAGGAATACTATTTTGGTCTCAAGTTAAATTCCAAACATCAAGTTGCTTCAAGTTCAGTTACTGCTCCCAAGACACCACTGAGTAGACACAGAAAATAGTAGGGTGAATGAAAAATCCATAAAGGTGTGCAAAACCTTTGGGGGATAAAATAGATCAATAAAAGCAAAAGAAATAATTCAGATCTTTTCAATAGTCTGCCCCCTCACACACCTCCCAGATCCCCAGTCTGCCTGACTCTACCAAGATGGAGCCATCTTGGCTGTCCATCCTCAACAGAATTAGCCTTGGAATTTGTCTCTGTTTAGTTTTACCCAGAAACCGGGAAAATGCAGCATTTTGACGGATGATAGATCAGTACATAAAGCATCACATCATCCATGTAGAGAGTGTACTTCTAGAATTCACAAGCCACTGATATGGTTTATTTGTCTCTCTCCCTGTCACGATCCCCACAAAATTATTCTACTTTTCACATGCCTTTCTTTTTCCAGTTCATTTTCTTATTTACTTATTGTTCACTTTGTTGAAAAGAAAAAAAGTACCAACATCAATCAAAATGTGACATCACATTAGATTCAGTCAAAAATCATGTGATACAACCAGACAAGGAATCAGTAATATATGGGGTTGATAAATGTTACCAAGATACAACTCCAGTACAACAGATCCACAACTGCATAATATATAAGTTCTATACTGCATCAGTATCCAGCATATCGCTTGTGTGTGTGTGTGTGCGCCAGTGTATAAATGAACATGTTAACAGTTTATCCACAGTTACATGCATCCTTTATTTGGTCTACTGTGGGAAATGGTATATTGTGAATAAGTGCAAGACACACATAATTGAAACATAGCATAATAATAGATGTTGGACTCTGTCATGCTCATAATTATACAAAAACGGAATGTATGTGTATCCTGACGGCCTATTTGCCAGGTATGTTGGCATAAAAAGGCAATGATAGCTCTTGGTCATAGCCAACAATTACTGTTAACATTTAAAAAAGAGGACAAAACTCAGAAGCCGACAGTGTTCATTTATATTCATATATGTTTATATTTCATTTATTTTTATTTATTTTAAAGTAACATTTTCTTTTTACTTTTAGTTTGTGTCAAATATACATGAGTTGAGAGCCAGCTTCATTCAGAAACTGGGTCATTTTATCCAATCTTCATACAATCTTATTAACTCAATATAATGTTAGTTATTTTAAAATGTCCAAAAAATATACCTTCAAGCCAACAGGATGAGCCATCTGTTTAGCCTGCTCAATGTGACAGTGGACATTTCTGTGTCAGGTGTTACTGGCTAAGATTAAGTAGTGTGACCTTTTCTCTTTGACATGACAGAAGGTCACATTCTGCCCAGGAATAATGTTGTGTTCATGTGCTGGTGGAAAAGTCTGACATTCTGCTAAACTATCACTGCATTCATGTGCTATTATGTAGGAAAATCAAACCTGGAAGACAATAAATAACCATGGACAACCTGTAGCTGAACAAGCTAATTTAACAAACTTTAACAAATGATGATATGCTATGATGGGTTGTCTGGCTAACTGCAGAAATCACTGCTGTTGGGTAGAAACCTCTTATCTCCAAAATGTTAACAATTCAGGACCTAAGAAATGCACCATTGTTTCTAGCTTTACCATCCAATTTTTTTTTTTACTAACCTGTCTGTTAGTAGTAAACAGTATCGACACTGTTCATCACAACACACTACTGTTAATTGCAAACATGAAAACCATCTGAGGTGACTCTTCACTTATCAATCTCTATCGTATCAATCTCTCAGATAACCCAATTTGTTAAAAAAAAAAAAAAATAACAACAGCCTGTAATGTCTAAATTTTAAACTCCAG
>OMKZ01026496.1:0-19187 GCA_900302535.1 Neoniphon sammara
CGACACATGTTTTTGGAATTGTCCTTTTTTTTTTGGTGGTGTTATCAAGTAGATCAGAATGCTGGTAGGAAGTATAGAAACCATAGCTGAGGCTAATGTATGCATACCAAGCTCATGGAGAGCTATTAGACTAGTACAGGCACATGCAAAGAGCGACTCACAAAGAGGTATTCACAACACAGGCGCATACGCAGCTCCCATTCACTCGCTCACTTACTCACTCAGATTCACAGACAAACTTGCCAATAGTTACTGAGTCAGACTTGACTCATTTGCTTTCAGTGAAGTAACAATTTGTTCTGCAATACAAACAGTGTAAGCACTTTCCACAGACTCTTGCGCCACTGGCATCTCTTGTCCCACACGACACCCTCTGTCCCGCTCAGACCAGGCTCTGCTTCACTCGACCAAACGGTCCCAGAGGTCGATGGCAGAGACGGGGCGTTGAAGGACTGATGAATGAAGGATCACATCTCAGGAACATGAATTCCATTCTCTCTCTCATGCACTCTCTCCCTCTCTGTGCGTGCATGTGAGTGTATGTGCAATAATGTGTGTGTGTGTGTGTGAGAGAGAGAGAGAGAGAGAGATCTAAAGTTCTCTCCTTGTAGGGAGAAGAGTAAAGACAATACCACATACCACAATGCTCTATATTTAGTAATTCCTCAAACATTTATCATTCCATGACAAATGGTGCTTGTAACGAGAGGCTGAGATGCCTTTAAGATGCTGAGAAAAGTGCGCTTTACTGGGCTGTAAACCGTCTTTAATGCTTCAACTCTGGGCACTGTCTTTCTCACATGGATACAAAACAAACCGACATTAGAGTGAGAATCCCTGGCATTCCTGGTCTATAAATATCATAAATCTAGAGAGGTCTGAGAGACTCGTGACATAGAGCAGATAAGTAATGCACAGGAACTCTGGCTGCACTATTTCAATTCTCCCAGTAGTGCATGACTAAGGAAGGAAACTTGAACCTTGACGTTTTAGCAGTGGGTGGTAAAATATTACCAGCCATGTGATATTATTTCATTTGTGTACCTGTGAACCTGTGATGCAGAATCATTTTATTTCATTAAGGGTAACTTGATTGTTTAATGATAAAGAAACTTGAAGGCTTCTTATTACATTTGTTTGGCAGATGAGAAAGAAGGCATTTTCCAAATGAATGAAATGTCTTTCCTGTTGCCTTTCAATGAATGGGATTCCAGCCATGTAATGTCTGCTTCCTGCTGTGGTCTTCTCCACAGCGCTGCTTTTACTGCTGTGAAGTTACTGGTAATGAATGGCTGTTCCACACTACTCATCATGGGCCTCTGCTCTGAGAAATGCAGCCAAACTACAACACATTACACAATAGTTGGCCTCTCCTTCAGAGGGCTTATGGTAGATGTCCTTTGGTACATCAGAAATTATGACACATGTCACATTTAAAGAAAAGAAAAAAAGATCAAAGATTTTTAGCTGCTGTACATCAGCTAAAAATCTTAATTAGTTTAGAAGTTTGTAGAGGAACTCTGATTTATAACTGTTACCAATTAAGACATCTAATCAAAGAGAGAGCTAAGACTCCATCACGTGTGTCCCATCTGTCTGTTACAAATATAGCCAAAATAAAGTAACCAAGTCACAAGGGCACATAATCAGACACACACAGAAAAAATCTAGGTTATTCCTGAAGACTACCAAGATGTTTACTGACAAACCGTCTTAGTCAATTAAATAATTCAGAAAGATGAAAGCTTCAATAAAAGCTTCATCTTTGGTGAGAAGAGGAGGACGATGGGCTGATACAAAGAAAGAGGTGCCTTTCAAGGATAAAGCAGCATTTTTAGATGAAACTAGTTCTTTGCAGCTTGATTTATGACTCGCAATATCCTTCCAGAAACATTCTGGGTTCAGTGGAAACTCATAAAAGACTGGAGTTATTTCAACTAACATTAAACAGATCAATTTTCTACTGATCAGCACACTGATTTACAGTTGTACTGATAAGTCAAAAGTTTTAAATTTCACCCAACACTCCCAATGAAGGAGGGAGACTGTATGTCTTTATAAATCCATTAAACTCACAGACACATTTAGATCTCTTATCACAACAGAGATTAACACAACACGTCAGTACTGGTGGAATATGAATCATGTTCCATGCTGATGAGCATGTTTCTGCCTGCTTTAAATGGAGCGACAAACAGCAGTAAGTCTCAAAGAATGTCTAAATTACGGAGTGAGGCAGAGTGCTTGTGGTCCTATCATTTTTGAGAATTCATGTTACAGGAAGTGACTTGTGGCGAGAGCTGAAGGCCAGAGCGATGCATGTCACGTCTGTGGGGTTGACTGGGAGCCTGACATACGGCCTTATATGGAAAGGACTTGGGCCTATCTTCCTTAAGTTATGTCATCACAAACACACAGGGCAATGTTCCCTGGACAGATCAACTCCCTTTCGCTTTGTCATTGATTTACATTAATGAAAAAGTTTTTGTTTAAAGCTAACTTGCTCAGGCACATTTATTGGTGCTAGTGAAAAATAATGGGAGCAGCGTTTTTTTGATCCACAGCGTTAGATTTGTTTGAAAGCATGACTGCTCTGATGACTTTCAAATGCTGGTCTCGTCATTTTGAAACACCAAAGAGCATCAGGTTCCACTTTCAGGAGGTAGGGCTGTTGCCCCCGCATGTCTTCAATCCATAAGGATGATTAAAAAGCAGGGCCATAAAACGTTTACCCCACAGAATCCCTGGAATGAATTTGTCAAGACGGCATTCCACAGTCGCAGTGCAGCTCACTGCAACCTGCTGGGGTAGTACAAGCAGAATAAATGGCCTATAAAGTACAGTTTGTAGTCAAGAGGCTGGGAAACAGGTGAAGTCTTGTCTTTTATGTCTGCTCACACACAACACCTTCCACAAACTGGTTCAAGAGTAAAGAAAAGGAATAAGGAGAAAAGAAATACAAGGCAGAAGAGGGGCACAATACAACAGCAGGGAGAGGACAAATAGCAAGTGTTCCCTTCCTCTGAGCCAAACATCCCAATTAAAGGCACTTGAACAGAGGTGGACTCGTGGTTGTCATGGTCTGACTCTAGTCTCTTGCTACATCAATCAGGCCACTGAAAAACAGGAGATACGCTGGGCAGACCCACATTGGAACTCTTTGGCAAGTCACCATGACAACGCAAACAAAACAACACATTCCTAAAGCAGTACCAACCCCAGACTGAATACTGAATGCTCTTTAGTCAGGTCAGAAACAAACCTAGCTGACTAGCACTGCTGAGGCATTGGATGTGAATAGGCTCTTATACACAGTGGTGCTCAAGCTGAGTGCCAATGCTGGTTTCAGCCTTCATCCATGGCTTATTCAAGGCTTAGATCAGGCCTTTTTGGTTCATTAGAATTTGCATTTTGGGCCTTTTTCACCATTTTAGACTTTTTTTCATAGCCACATGGAAACTCGTAATAATGCTTGCTAATTTACACTTACTGAAAAGTAGTACATTTTTGATGCATAGTGCATTAATGATTTGAGACAAGAAAAAATAACCATAAGCACACTTTGCCTTCTGAGATAAGTTGGGATCTTTTTCTATAATAGACCCCCCGGAAGATTCAAATATAGAGAGCAGCACTGAAAGGCATCACTACTTATATTAGACATTTTGCACAGGAAATTAGTTTAATAACTACTGTCCATGTAGAAATGAAAACACAAGATGTTTATCATTGAATATCACTGTTACTGTAAGGTTAAGACATCAATAACAGTAACAGTAGCTCATTTATAACACACTGAAAACTTTAGCAGGCTGAGTAAGTGGATGTATTCAATTATAAAGGAATCTTGACACCATAGACTAACTTACCCATAACTGCCGATAACAGACCTAAATAAATGCATGCAGCCGCATATTGACAAGAATAAAGTACTATAAATGTACTCTTTGAATCCTAAACAGTGAAAATCTGGCCTGTATGGTTGCATTTCCATGACAAAACCCATAAGCACAAGTGAGGAATGAGAACATGCAGGTACTTTCAGTCAGCATGACAGCACTCACATGAGAGGAAGCTTCATTTTTGTTAGCACCACTGCAGCTTGCAAGCAGATATCCATGTTTGAGCATACATTTTATTGGTTACTGGAACATCCCCATTCTTATACGAAACTTTGTTGTCACCTGGCTTATAATCTGTGCAATGTCAATACAGACTGAAAAGAAGATGAGAAAGAGCAGAGGTGTAGAAGCGGGCCTTTTTTATTATTATTATAAAGCTTTGTTCTGTGATAGAAGGATGTTCACGTTTTCTAATTCAGAGTTTAATAACAGACAGCCAATCACAACACGGTGTCAGATAAGGGCAAAGACTTTAGAGTAACCAATGCATTTTATGGACACAGCTCCTTCAGGTTGTGTTGCACTGTTGCTCACAAAGACAAAATTCCCTGCCCTTCTGAATTAAGTGTTAGCTGAGTGTTCAGTATAGTGCCATTGCTTTGCGTGAGCAGTTCTCTTTCTTGCATGCTAGTTTTCACTTATTCTTGCGAGTTTTGTCATGGAGACACCACAGCAGTATTATTTCTTTCTTTCTTTAATTCAGCCATGAATGAAATTGAAGGTTGTAAATTGCATCCATATTTTTTCCTTGCTTTTCTATCTGAAAAGCATTAGACCATGCCTGAAATTGTAACTGGCATCAGCATCCATAGAATCATATGGATGCCTCTAACTGGTCAAAGATATTCAAATGTGACAGCCTGCTGAAGCATGAAAACACACTTCAGTTGACTGTACATAATAAACACAACCTTAAATATCAAAAGTGTGTGGGGCTAGTGACAAATTCCTTTAATTTTCAGAATAGAGAGGATGCACTTTTTCCAACCTTTTCATGGTAGGGAGTACCAGTGCTAGCAATTTACATGCCTTGGCAAGCATTGACCATTCCAGCAAAAGCAAAAAGCAAATACTACAAAGCATCTGATCATATACAACAGAAAACATATTGTCTGAGAATTAAAGCAGCATCGGCTTATTGTGTAAAATGTCCCTCAGCAGATATTCCGTCTGAGAGATTTTCATCTTGCTGCACTATTAATCACAAATGAAAATACAATTGCTACATTAGTGAATCTCATACCAATACTGTTACATTTAAATAGACACTTCTATATAAAGCATGTTCCCCATTCTTCAATTAATACTGAGTTACACAGACAAAGCAATGAACACAGTGAGGCATGTGTTTTGAGTTTGTGTGAGTGATAACAGAAGTCAAGTGATCTACTGCGCAGACATTTCTGATTTCTGCTGTTTTTTGTCTTTCTATCAAATGACTGGATTTTCCACATTATAAAATGGTAATAATAAATATGTATATATCAGCATTTAACAGATCAAGATTTGTCTGTATATCTCTAGTTGTCAGGAGAATAGTCTCTTAATCGCAGCACCTGAGCTTGGCAGAAGGTGACATCAAAATGGCATAATCCTCATCCCTCTGGCTGTCAGGGAAGAACCACAACAGACACCACAACAGAGTTTTATTTTTCTGCTGTCTGACCTACGTGTGTGCAGTCTCATAGGGGCTGCTGATCACAAACAAGAGAACTATGGTAGTCAGCTGAGCTTCACATTCCACTACAACTGGCCAATTTTGGCCAATACTGAGGAAAAAAGGGCCTCCTTCAAGCATGATCTATTGTGCAGGGGGAAAAAAAACTTTTGGTGAGCTTTTATCTTATTTTCATTTGTTTTTCCTGTTTTTTTTCCTGAAATATATTAGTTAGTAGCTATTTACATCCAAATTAGTAGTTAGCTCCCATACCTTCCATTGCCATATCCACTAGCTATTTCTAGTGATCACCCAAATGTTTGTAAATGTTTGTAAATATTTATTCTTGTTCATTTAAGTGACTTCCAATCTTTATCTTCCAATGTTTTATTTAACTGTATGAGAACATATAAATCATATTCTGGTAATAGTACATTACCCATATTATCTTACTATTTTTCTCCAAGGCACGACATGCTTCCACCGTCAAAATAGCTGAGGTAAGAGGGACGGGACAGCACTGATCCAAAATCTCAGGCCTTGGAAAATATTCACAAGCTTCCCCACAGGTTGTCTTCAAAATTCTCCAAATGACAGGGCTTGCTATTTACTTGCCACACATGCCTCCTCATAGCTGAAATTGGGCATATTTGCTGTTCCAAACTAGAGAATCTTGAACCATTCTTTTCGAAGTTACAGTTTCAGAGAGACAGCAAAAAGGATACCCTCTCTTGTCAAAGACAAAGCAAACAACAAGTTAACATTTTGCCACTTTCTTGAGCAAACAAATAAACCAAGTACCTCTCATTAGATTAATTATCTTATATAGCCAGATACAAACATGTCATGCCAACACTTTTGCTGCTTAGTAGGGATGGCTGGCAGTCAGACACCTGCCTTCTTTTCCTGAATAAGCTGTAACCAGGACGCAGGACCATGTGAATTTATTTAGAGAAATATCCTTATCTAGCCCTGGTTTTAGAAATCTGCTTCTCAGCACCTTCTGTGTTATGGTTGTATGTTGAATAGAGGTGGAATGTTCCTTTAAACATTTTCCATCAAACAAAAGCGATCAAGTGATAGCTTACTGGAGTAATTCTTTTTACCTCTGCCATGGCATCAAGGAGATTGGAAGCAGCTGCCCTCAATACAACTCAAGACAGGCACCATGCAGATCATACTGGAATACCAGGATGAAATACTACAGTCAACAGCTTTCTACTAAACCCATATGTGATCTGAAAACATATTTTGGTTCAGATATTAAACCAGAGATTTTTTTTTCTTTTTTTTTTTTTGCCTAGTGACGCCAAGAAAGAAATTAAAGATTAAATGAAATGCTTTTCCTATCTACGGCCCTGTGGGAAATAACTATCTATGTGTCACACAGTTATCACATTAACAAGTCTTTAATTTGAAACTCATCAAGTTGGCTGAGGTTTTGCCTTGTGACTGACTTTTCCACATTCTGCCTCCATCTGACATTCATCAGCAGTCACAGTGGAAGTGTTGATATGGCCTCGGATCCATATTCTGGCCAGCAGTTTTGCCATAATTAAGGTCTGCCTTCGATCAAAGTTTTTCTTACGCTCACCACACTATTCGACTCTGAACGTGGCTCTAGTAAAGATATCAAAACGAAAAGTCACTGTCTCCTCGGTTGATGCAGAAGACCTGGAATGGGAGCAAATTTTTAATACTTGTTCTCTGCACAAATTATAATATTGTGAGATCAAGTTGGTCAAAGGGTAACCACACAAATATCTTAAAAACACCACAACCACAAACCTTAAAGCCTTAAAATTTAATATTGAACATTCGGGGCATTCTCACTGTTCTTCCAGTGGCTATAAATCACCATCTCTCCCACATGGTGCTTTCTGTTTTTACTAATCTCAGGCCCTTTGTATCTCTTTTTATATTTCTTTTCTCTTGGTGCAGACAGTAAAATGCTCATAAGAAAGCATTATAGCATAAAACTATCTCAATCAAACTTGTACCATCTATGAGAGGCACTGATGCTCACCTTCTCTTCAAAAGGAATGAACACTATATATTAATTTGCTGATTTGAGGTGGGACAGGAGGAGAGGAGGGTCAAAGTCTTATATTGTTTCCGTATGAGTATCATAACAGGCTGTGAAATACTGGATGGACTCAGCTTGTTCCTATTCCAATTCGCTTTCAATGTCCGTATAAAAATGCTCTTGGGATCTTAACACGAGACAGATAAGAAATATAGACACATTGTTAATACTATTCCTCCATATTGGAATTTATCCCTTTTGGCCTCTGCACAGCACAGACCATAAGCTATCTGTCTCAGTGGTTTCCTGAGATGCCAGGGGGAGTTTTCCAATGTTTTAATTTATTTTTTCTGGACGTGAACTCTGGCAAAAGAGATGACTCCATGTCAGAGCAGGGCAGGCCTGATTACTCTTTATCAGCAGAGCTTCACAATACACAGCAATCTTTCTGCATCATTTTAATTTGAATGAAGAATATAAAAAAATAAAAAATGGGGACGCGAGGAATGTGCTCAGTTTGAATACAACAAAAGATTTAATCGGATTTAAGTGTGGGATTTTTTCTACAACTATTTGTTCCTTACTTCTTACCAAAAAATAAAACTTTCACTCTTTCTTATTGTTATTATTGAAATTACTTTACTATGCAGTTGCCAAGAAAGAGTAATAAGCTATGTAAAATCTGCCCTGGCAGGTTGCGGTTGCATGAGAGAACCCACGGAAAGGTTTGTAAAAAAGGATGACTAGTGAGTTCAGTATATGTTTACAGTTAGATGAAATAGCACTGTAAAGAATGATGAAGACCAGATTAAAAACAAAATCCTCACAAAAGCAGCAGTTATGCCGATTTCTGTTTGGAAACCCACTAAAAATAGCTTATGAATTGCTGCGCTTCACTCAGCTTTAATAATTAACCCAAGGAATTCATGTCTGCACTGAACACGCAGAAAGGTTCCTGGATCCAGATTATCAGTGGTTTACTGTCCGAGCTGGGAAGAAAAACTGTCAGTCATCTAAAGTTCTGTGTTAAATTACCATAAAATACTTTAAAACCATGTTCTCACATAGCAAGTTAACTCACTATTGTAAGTTAATGTTCATAAACCAACTGATAAACCAACTATAAACAACCTCAGAATCCCACAAATCAGATTTGAAGAGGCAGTCATGGATTGAATTTGCATTACGAGAAAAGTATGTAAACTAAGAGGGAGAGAGATCACATCACAAGAAGACAAAAAAGGGCAAACAGAGCTTAAGAAACTGGCAGAACGAAAAATGTCTTTGTATTACGGCTGCAGAGATCACTTGACATATATGTCAAGATTGTGCAAATTTGTTGATGTGGACCTTTAACATCCACATATTGCAGCATTTTACTGTCCGCCAAGTGGCTCCCCCGAGGAAAATAAAAAGTCAGAGTGGAAATTCAATCTCTCAGTTTAACAACATGTACTCTTAAGTTCAATACATCAAGGACCCAGTTGCGTTTTTTTCTTATCAACATAAAAGACACTATTATACTATCATAATAAACAGTGATGATGCTTCACAAACTCTTATTAAAGTCACTGTATTTTCTTTCTTGAAACAAAGAAGTATAAGTAACTTTCTCCTAAATGAGCAGAGTGCATGACAGACAGCATCCTCCTTTGAACTTATTGAATTACTTCTTTCTGCATGACTAATAGGATGACTCATGCAACTTAAAAATAATTGTTCATTAATCAATTTATTGACCAACCCTAACCCTATTGACCAAATGTTCCCCAATTAATCAATTTCTAAAATTATCTTTAGATGCAGGCAGACCTATTTTGGATGTTTCTAATTTTCATCATGACGATATCTTCTCAAATGCTGAGGAATATGACTTGAGCTGGCCAAAGTGGGGTTGATGGGCTCATAGCAGACTGTGACTCCTGTGCATCCGTGCCAACACTGTCCTTATATGCAATGACTACCAACCCTAATGTTGATGTATAAATGTTATATGGGAGATGTTTGGGCTCCCCAGATACATCACTAAATTCCACTTCTTTGTAAGGGACATTAACCTCACAATGCTAAAATGCAGTGGCAGTGTCTGTAGAAGAAGAGCCTGTTGCAAACACACAGCTAAAATTAGTCTACATAATGTTCAGTCTGAGTATCACATGTTACTAAAACAACAAACAGTAGGGAGAAGGGGGCTTAAAGCAGGAAAAGAGGGGAAGATAAAAAAGGAGAGGAAAAACTCCACAGCACTGACCTCCAGTTGACCTACAATAAAGTGCCAGATGCATGTTTGTCAACCCCCCACCAACTCCCCACCCCCCTCCAGAGACTGACATATTTAAAATGAGAGGTCACAATCATAACATGAATTTTCTGTTGTTTCGAGTTTTTCTCTCCATGTGGAAGCAGGCCTAGCTTTGCCCAAACAGGAGCTAGAACAGACGCAAGTGACTCTGACAGAAAAATGGTGCAAGAGTGAGAACTTAGGCACCCAGACACATAATGTACATAACAGTTTCCTTCCTCTGTAAGTCATGTATGAAATATTGGGTGGTCTCAATCTGTACTACCAGCTGTATAGTTAGCAACATGAAACCAAAACAGCCTTTAGACAGAGTCTTCAGTAACTGTCAAAAACAAGCAAAACCAGCACAAAATCTCTTCACTTCCTAAATTCACACACATTCACAATTAACACAACATTCACCCTTCCCTTCTAAATGTAGGAGAGTGTTCACTTCTTAGAATTAAGATCAGTCCATTAATATGGTTAGTCACTTGCACTTGACTTAAGCACATGAGCTCTTACTGGTTGGCTGCTAAATAATAACTCCCCATGAAGAATGCTTATCAGCTAATTGATCAAACTTTTATTACACCGTAGTTACAGGCTAATTATATACATCTAACAAAACAAACATCAGACATGCAATACCTTAACAAAAGATGCACATACTTATTGCAAAGTGTGTCTATTAAGCATTGCGTGTCTCTAATGGACCTTAAAATTGGTCTGCAGTCTACATAATTGTTTCCTCACTCTTTTAATACAGGGATTGGAGCCATGGTTAGATGTTCGTTAGACTGTTAGATGTTTTCATACGTTTTCTCTCCCTCCTGTAAATAATGAGCCCAAGGACTTAAATGGTGGTAACCATGAAACAATTACTCATTTAACCATTTAGTCAAAATAAAATCTATCAATTAGAATTCCATTCATCGATGAACAGCCCTGGTCATTTATCAAGTAAATATCCCAAACATTTCCTGATCACAGCTTAACTAAGATCACTGAAATGCTTTTTTTTGTTTGTTTGTTTGTTTGGCTGCTGGTCAAATTAAAGAGGAAATTTGAAGACATCACTTTGAGTTCTGCAAACTTCCCATGAGCATTTGACATTTTTAACACTTCACAGGCTACACGATTAATGGATTAATCAAAAATAAATAAATAAATGCATTAAAAAACAACCAACAGACTAATCGACAATGAAAATAAACATTGGCTGCAACCCTTCACACAACTATGAGCTACGCTGTACGATACAGTAGCTTATGCGGCCACAACTGTTATCATTGCAGTCAAAACATGGAGGGAATGATGACAGGGCTCTCCAATAGGAAACATGGCTCTAGTACCCTCTAAGCCTTTGGACAAAAGAGAACTTGGATGGGAGACTTGAGCAGATTGCTGAGTGTCTGAAACGGGCCCATCGGACAGATAAGCCTCATGGTACCACCAGGCCACAGAGGGTTGACTCTGCATAAACAGTCGATCTTATACTAACAATCCACAGCAGAGAGAGGACAGGGGGCCTCATGCAGCAGACATGCCATCCATGAATGTAAGAGGAAGATAATACATTATAAACAGCCACAGACAGAAAAAAAAATAAATAAATACTGGGTGCTTTTATGCAAATAAAGGTTCTTGTTTGATGCCAGTTTGAGAGTGCCAACAAGTGAAATAGTATGCCAGAGCCATTAAGTAATTTTTAGTTTTTAGGACTTTTTTTGATTATTTATGAAACATTTGGATAGAAAACTCTAGATTAAAGCCATGCTCTTTAATTTGAGAGAAGAGTGAAGTACAGAACATATAGTACAGACTATGTGATGACTGAAAACAAGAATCTCTTGACCCCTTTCCTCTGCAGCTCACACCGAGAACAGAATACCAACTTCAACCTCTGCCTCAGCATGAGGGCCTCCAGATTGAGGAAAACGGATGTATCAGATTTTCAGCGGTAATCCAAGACAAACAGAGCATGTCTAGCACGCATTACATCCGCCGTGCAATGTGTGAGAACGGGATTTAAATTGGATAAGAGGTAGATTCATTACTGTCGCCTGGACGCGTCGCAAGAACTCTGATACACTCGTTGCGCCATTAAGCGGTCATGTGCTGGATGGAAATATGTCCCAGGAATGTCACTGACCGAAAATGTGATGGAATGAAAAGCTGAGTGTCATGGTGCCTGGCTCAGCAGCGCTGCGGCATGCTTCAGACCACTGGTGACTCATCACGAGCCTGCTGGTGGACACAGGACATTCACCACTTTTATGGTCGAGGAAGTAGCTACTCACTGCCACAACCCACAAAAAAAGATTTGTCCAAGCTGTGACTACGTCTCTTCAGAGAGGCTGCACTTGGTGATTTTACTGGGATTCCTGGTTTTTGTCAAGCTTGTTTTGACACCAAGACACACTAAGCTGTGCTGTGTTCCTCATACCACACTTGGCCTTGTGGTGGCATCTACAACAAAAAGGGGAAGAGGCAATTCATATGCTGTAAATAGGTGGTATAAATAACTTCCTCCAACAGGGATCAGAATCCTTATCTTCTCGAGGGCCAGTATTGTAGCTCTGGTCTGTTGTGCCCCTCCACGTGTCCTGTCATAAAACTATCACAGCCCACTCCAACAGCACACAGCCACTTCACATGGGCACAGAACCACTTTCACATCAGCATCCGACCACTTCAGATGCTCAGAGCAGCTAGTACTCACTGTGCAAAAAGCATGGCTTCAGGGATTGTGTTCAATACATGAAGCTGGCATAGTGCTGCCCACTGTAGAATAAATAGATCCATGTGTTCATGGGTGACACAAGTCCCTGTAAAAATCCTAAATGAGACTTAATATGGTTATAAATACCATGAAAAAGCAATGCCTCCAAGGCCAAACTCTGTAAGCCTCAGTGACAATTAGTCTTTGGTCAGATTATGTCACTATGTCAAACATTTAAAGAAAAATAACTCAAGTCAGAGTCTAGCAAAAGAATCTAACAAAAAACTCAATGAATGTGACAAAAAATGCTGTATTTTGCTCCTTCATGTAGACTGTCTGTGGATATTATTGGGCCTGGGTCTAGGTGTGGCAGACGCTGTTTGGATTGCAGCCATTTGGCTTGAGATGGCAGAGGCCAGAGACTCGTGGCGGAATTGACTGGTCCCCTGAGGTACCGCAGTCAATTGTTCCATCCAGATCATCATGTTATCTTTATACCTTGCCCAAATACAGTTTCCGCTGACGGCAACTGAATTGCATTGTTTGAATTCCCAATTTCTCTCTCTCTCTCCCTCTCTCTCTCACTCTCACACACACTGAAACACACCCAAACACAAGCACATATACCCGTACAGTCTATGTCTAAGTGATGTGGGAGACATGGATAAAGACAAAGTCTTCAACAAGAGATGCTCAGTGAAACAGTGGTGTATACCATCTTTATGAGTGAGCCACCAGCACACCACCACCCTGTGATTATGGCCTCCACAGCTCTCTTGGAGGCTTTTGTTTAACCCGCAGTCATTGAGGACAAAGTTATAAAGAGTACATGTCTCGTCTATATGGTAAAACTCTGCATTAAAGTCAACTGCTTTAGGTGCAGAGCAGCCTTAACTGATGGTGAAAGAGGTCAATCCGTATTAATGCTGAGTTTAGAGGCCTATATTATACAGTACATCAGTAATATTATAAGCAAAACATTATTATAGTATTTTAGCCGCATGGTTTCTGCATCATATCCTAAACAGATTCACTTGCTCTCCAGAGATGATAATAAATTTAGTGGTTAACAGACAAGAAGCTGCTAAGCTGTGTAATGTCCTCCCATTATATAATAAACATCCTCAGTTAAATGCTAAAAAGGTTATTAATTTAGGTTATTAGTGCATTAATTACCACATATATCTATTACTTGTCTTCGCGTAACACATATGTGCTGAAATGGGCGGGGAGTGCACTAGAGGGGAGTTTTCTGATTGGGTGGCACAGTGCGGTTACTTGCACCTCCGTCCACTCAGACCACGTCTTCACTCAAGCGCTGGCATTCTGTGCTATTTTTGTGCCATAAGTTGGCAAAGGCACATTCACACAGGCCTCTTGCAAAATCAGATAAACTTTTAAGTGTGTTATGCTTATCTTATCCATTTTATCAAAAATCTTTAAAAAGGGCAGGGAGGGAAACCACTAGATGATACAGAGAAGCTATTTATTGTTTATCGTTTTTTTATCTCCAAATACATACACAGAGCTGAGCACAACTGTATGCAGTCACTAATGTAATGCTTTTCTAGTAAAAACTCTTCTGTGGGCAGCATTTCTTTACTCAACTGCATGCGATAACCTTTTATGTTCAAGTCTTTATCATAATGCTGTATATGTGTAATGGAGCCAATGAAAACCTTTTCTGCGTCATCCAGTGGTTTCCCTCCCCATCTTTATTTTTGGACTTCTCTGCCTCATCAAGAACCCTGTACTTTCCACTGCTTTATGTACCAATATATATTCTTCAAGCAGAGACACATTTAAAGCACATCAAAAATGTGATGTAAATGCACTTCTCTAAGGCAATAATACGAGTAAGGCAGAGTTTGTATTGGATTAGATTAAGGGGTGATTCTTACCAATATCTGTCATCCACAACTGCTTATTAGGATGTATGAGGGCCTTCCCCGAGCACTGTGCAGTTGTGCGTGCCTCATCCAATAAGGACATCAGTTTCCTCTTGTAAGAAGCACGTCTGGACTTTTATAATCTATTACAAAACCGTCAGTTTGCCACGGCAGGGAGCGCACTGCTTTCAAGGGGAAGGAGAGTTTATTTCATTTGGCGATGACTGACTTGATTGGCCCATACATGCCTAGTGAGAATGCATTCCTCCTATCCTACTCGCTTTTACAACTGCACCACATGTGCACCAGCACCTCTGATCAAAAAATTACAAAAAGTCGGCCAGTGCCTTGAACTTGCCACCACCTGCAGGGACCATGATTCACAAAATAAGACACCTTTACCTTAATGCATTTAGGAGTAAATTCAAGAAAATCAGTTTTTCCTCAATAATATGCCAATTTAGCAACAAGGCACTCCAAAAATCAAGTGTAAATCTGATTTTTTTTTTACGTTTGAAGCTTCTATTATGTTTTGTTCTTGTGTTACTTGTTCACAAGAGAGTGTCTATAGACAGACAGGCAGGCAAATGCCACTGAGACAACAAAATGATCCGCATACCATGTAGCATGGTGGCAGGACATAAAAATAGTTTGATAAGCTATGCTGGCTTTTTCACATTCAAAACTATGTCTCAACATAGCAGGTCGTGTTCCCATGGGAGAAAATTCACTTCTTGCTTTCAGAGATCATTGTTCTGATTCCTTAAATTCCTGCCAATGAGAAAGAAACAAACAAACTGCCCTTGGGCGTGACATTGAGATTTCACTTTCATAGCAACCAAGCCACACTGCAACTGCATGGAGTCATAGTCACAGAAAGCAAACCATACTGGTTGAAGACAAGCTGCCTATTTCCAATTCTACCAGACAGCGAGTTATGTTATTACAATTGAGTAACACTTCAGATACACTTGTACTGAAAAATATGCTGCATCTAAGACCACTAGTAAACCGCACTGCTGATCCACAACGTTTCCCCTCTGTTTTTGCGCAGAATCCATTCACACCACACATGGAGGGCTTGATTTTAGAGCCAGTGCAGATAAAGCACAGTGACTTTGTGCCGGAAAAATAGCAATTTTGTTGGCCACAAGGTGTGCTGGCATACCAGTTTTATTATATACTGGGATAAAATGTAATTACGGCGATAACACTACCAGCGATTGCCGTTACTGGAGTGACTGTAAAAAATGTGCTTTTCAGATAATGTGAACAAAGCACGCCAGTGCAGCCTTCAGCGACAGCAGCTGTTTTATTTTGCTCAGCCACAAGGGAGCACCTTTGTTACATCTGGACACTTGGCAGCAGCCAACACCATGGCAGAGACTCCCCTGCTTTTAAAGTGGATGAGAAGAGCTTATTTGATTGGTTGTGACTGCTGCCAGTCCTTACCACACCTACTGAGAATACGCTCTTCCTAGTCCACTGCTGTACCAGTGCCTCTGCTGGTCTCATAATTACCAAAAATATGTTGGTCACACCTAAGCGTGCTGTTGCCTGTGTCTGCGCCTTGATTCACAAAAATAGATGGCAGAGTCTGGACCAGGATCATGAGCAGGCCTGTTGGGTTTTCAAACTTTGGGGCCCTCCAGCAGCTCCTCTCCCAGCCCCAGGGCTCAACATACCCTGATGAAAGCCAAATCCCACACTGGATTTATGAGGCCCCGGCTCCCAAGTAGCTGTTATAGAACCGCTGCTGCTTCACGGGGATCCAGTGAGATCGGCTATTCAAGGACAGTTCGTGATAGTTCAACACAAACAGAGGACACGTAGGCCCACCGAGACTTGCCTCCAGTCACTAATGTCAAGATTAACACGGGGAAAGAGCCAGGACACGAAGCACTACCTCTCCTAATGACTAAAATAACAGCAGCCGTTAACAACTAGTAGCTACATTATCCAAATTTATACTGAATGGCCCTCGGGGAAATTTAAAGGACTTCTTCGAATTGTTGTGTGGAGTGGTTACAATTCGGTTATGTAACATAATCGTGACAGTAAGCCATAGCCATGGAGGTACATGGGTCAAGACCAAAGGAGACTGAGAGACAGGGGCCATGAACTGTTAGAGAGGGTGTCTAAAACCAGCAATGAGTGTCACACAGGAGATGAATGGCACACGTGCTTTCATCACTGACCAAGCAGATGGCATAGTGAGCATGAGCAGCATTCCTCCGAGGTGAGTATTATGGAGTGAGGGGAACATGAGTGGCGTGTGGGCGTGTGTGAGTGTGTCTGTGTGTGTGTGTGTGTGTTACACTCACCCGTGAGATGGTGAGAGGAAGACAGAAGTCCTTCCCCCCTTGCAGTCTGAAGCCCCAGGGTGCAGGGCCAACCAGGGAAACGCTGTAGCTGGTGCTCATGATTCACCTGGAGACAGAAAAGGAGACATTTTACACCATACTGTACAAATACTCATTTTCATATTGATCTATTCCAACAGGAGGCAGACTTCACACTCACAGCACAAATATCATAAAGACACAGACAGAGAATGACAAGGGGAGAGAGCAAGAGGGACGGTACATCAGGTCACACACAGTGGTGTGTGTAGCTAAGTAGCATGGCGTGCAGCCAAGTCTTTTTAGGAGGCTGGCAGTTAGAAGATTACTATTTTCAAGTCAGAGCACTGTGTACTGAACATTCTGCTGAGCCCGAGCAGAAACATTGCTCAGGCAGGTCTAGATTAAATAACTAGCATGATGAAACACAATTAGAAGTACCACTGCTTGTGTTATCTTAGTTCATGAGCACTTTAAAGGATATGTGCCATGTCCTTGTTGTCACCCAGTGGCATCTCCCCAGACCTGTTGAGATTATTCTCAAAGATGTTTGTCTTTCTAATACTTCCCCACACTGAAGCTATTCTGGGTCTAACAGTTCTGTAATGAAACTGAAAAAACATGATTCCGCATCCTCGGTTCACCCAACCGTACATGTGGTGAACCGTTTTCGTTTTTCTTCTCAGCACAGTTCTTGCATGTGAAGTGTTTTTTGAGCACAGTGTGAAATTACAATGAACACATTTGTAATGTAGAGCATTCAGCACGGCCTAATAAATGAAGTTTTCACAGGCCGCATACAAAAACATTTGTTAGTGCACGGCATAACTTAGAGAACACTGTCAAAAGCTCCATCCAACATTTTGGGTTTTTGGTAGGTTTAAATTAAAAAGAAAGCTTGAATTCAGAGTCAGTTAAGTTTTTTTTCTTTTTTTGGGGGGGGGCCCAAACCATTATACAAGCCAAACATAAAAAAGAGGTACCAAACTGTTTAAAAGGTAAACCATTACCACCCCTAGAAATTCAACTTACTGCACTATTGGGGTAATACTCAGTACACCCCCCTGAGACTTGAGCCAAGACTGGGGGAATAAGTGAGAGGTATACGGTAAAGGTGAAGGGTTATGTTACAGTCAAAACAATAGAGCGATATGCTAAGACAAGCCTGAGGTTGTGCCCACGTATCCTTTAAAATGGGTACACTGCACCGCGAGAGGAATCAGATAGTAAACCACAGTAGTTGCAAAAAAGAAAAAAAAAGTTGTTACTGTCATGCATGCAAGCAGTGATAGTGCTTTGTTTACCTGAAAAGATTCTCAGATCAGCTGCACACACTGTGCAATGAAGCTGTACTTTGGACTTATCCTGTTAGCTTCCCTTTCTGAACTCAGCACTTGTGTTATAAAATCACACAACAAAGTTATCCAGACTGAGACAAACACAAGAGTCTGGACTATTTTTCATGACTAACCCAGCAATTGTGCCTTTACCCTGCATCTCATACTTATTTCATCCTTTTTTACCATATCTTGTTCTTGTATCAAGAGTCATATATGAGGGGATGAGACAACAAACCTCTGGGAAAAAGACACAAAAGATGCACTTAAAAAAAGTGCTACAAAAAGGAAAAAGCAAAATTTCTCTTCCGCTCTAACCACTGAACAAGTCACTGGTATTCATCCTCCCACCAAGGGATTATCCAGTGATGTTGGTTTTACTAAATAACAGCTCTATAGCTGTATCAGCCTCAAACTAATTTCTGGGTTTAAGACTTGGTGATTGAGAAATTGGAACCCGGACATAAGATGTCCCATATGCGTTTGCAACTTGCCGAAACCTTTCTCAGTCCCTGGTATGTTATAAGGCTGTTAGTTAGGCGGTTGAATGCCTGGTGCTTCTGGGCCTGCAGAGGACAGAGCAAAGACTGAGACACACCCTGGATGGCTGGAGACTTGTTACAACTCAGTCCCAACTCACTGCTAACAAAATATTTCATTGGAGGGCAGGACCGCCTGGTAGTGCCATGTTTTTCAAACACCTCACTGGCTGGAGTGTACCATCTCCTTACACATGTGGTGCAGTAAAATTTTTCACGCACTGTTGAGATTCTCTAGTTTCAATCCTACCTATTATGCATTTTTCTTCTGAAAACATTTAGAACATTAAAGACAAGCAGTTCATTGGAGAGGAAGTTAATTGCAATCAAATGTTGAGATGTAATTAATTATTGCAATGTGCAGGCATGTGGCCCTTTCATCAGCACACCATATCTGCAGAACACAGTGTGCTTACTATTATGCGGGTGTGTGTGTGTGGGGGGGGTGGAGAGTGTGTGTGTGTGTGTGTGTGTGTGTGTGTGTGTGTG
>OMKZ01026496.1:20020-30108 GCA_900302535.1 Neoniphon sammara
TACACACACACACACACACACACACACACACACACACACACACACACACACACACACACACACACACACACACACACACACAATCGGATGGCAAGCCCACAGGCTGTACATCACACCGGGAGTAAAACAGGTTTTACTTTTAGGAAGAGACTGAACTCAACTGAGTCTCTGTGAAGCAAGACAAATTTCAGGGCAATATGACAGCAAAGTTGTATTGATTGATTGATTGATTGATTGATTGATGATCAGTTGGGGGTAGGGGGTAAAATAATCTGTGAAAGTGACAGCAAGGGGGTGCACACCTGAGAAGTCCACAGCCCATAACATTTAAAAGAACACACACACACACACACATACACACACACAGAGAATATGTAAGTCTATAATAAGACAGTGACCAATTAGAGACAGCTGTCTCCCACTTCAAGGTGACACAGGCTTGAGGTGAGCCAAGATTGTTTTTGGTTCAGGGAAAATTAGAAGGCCTGCTCCACCACAGAGAACGCTGTCGCCAAGCAATCCAACCAATTCTGTTATTAAGTGATCAAAATTAAAATACTGACACAAGTGCTACTGATACAGAGTACAGGTTTATGATGTTGAAGCACGATGGCACCCCTAGTTTGAGTTTGTCTCCGCATGAAAACTGATGTGCGCTGAGCAGAGAGAGCAGTGGAGAGGAAGGATGGGTGGAGGCAGAAGCAGCTATCAAATCAATCTAATTACGTAGAGGAAGACTAAAGTGCACCACTACAAACATCCAGTCGTGGTCACCTACTTTTGATTTTTAGCCCAGCATTGTTTATTTGACGCCTAAAACATGCAGTTCAACATATGCACTTAGATGAGTTAGATGTGGCCTCTCTAATATCAAAACAGCACCTCCAGTAGATATCAATTAACATCTCAAGCAACATGTTTTTCCAAGAATACCATTATGTCTTAACCTCAAAATAGGGCTATCTTCTAACCAGTTCATTTCAGTCACAGACCATGATACAGTATCTTTCACACTGCTGCAAGCGCTGTTTGCTAATTAGCAAACTCAATAATTAATTTGCTAATTAGCAAACTCAAATGTATTAATACATTTGAGTCTGCACTGACAACACTGACATGCATTCCACGTTTGGGGACAAAAGAGATGATGAACTTAAATAAGTTAAATAAGTAAAGACTATTGAAGTCATAACCATGGCTTCAAGGCATGTTTTCCTTGTTTGAAAACAACCAATTATCCACTTAGAGAAACAGATTAACCCTCGAAGAATACAAAGCATGGGACTGCCCCGTTAAAATTACATCAGTTGTGTGTGACATATTCGTCAACATCACCATAACATTTCAGAGCCCACAGGGACATCTTCATTGAGGTATGCAGGAGGTAATTAAAAGTTTAATACAAATTTAAAATGGCCAAAATTAGAATCCCACTTAATGGACATGCTACACCACGACCACATTAGTTATATTTCCTATATGTTCGTATAACAGAACAACCCATGATCTCATGTCATGCCCTTACTTGTTTTCCAGACATTAATGATATCATGCGTAGACATGAGGAGACACACCTTTTAGTGTTCCTATACAGAGAACTATTGAGTTCTATACATGCATTCAATCTGGGCCTCATTTCCCTATTGCCATCATTACGATTGTGTTCAAAGTTTAGCAGGCATTGTTGCTCTCCAGTGCACATTCCCAGAGGACTAATGTAATCTCCAACAGTCAAACCAAAACAAAATTAAAACACATCCTTTAAACACAATAACACACTGCAATGGGACCTACCCACGTGCATGAACAGCATTATTTGACTAACTCTCTGTGGTCAGATGCAGCTTTCATGTCTTATTGGATGTTCCATAATTACAAACTGCCAACTGGGGGGAAAAGCTCATGTGAACCTTTTAGTGACAATTAGTAGGAAAAAAAGTAGGATATGTGGGAATTTTTTGGAGCTCTGATATCTCCAACTTGGTGTCATGAATTGAGTGTGTCAACATAAATGGTAAAAGTAGGAAATTAATCTCGCAATCCACAGTATTAAATAATCATCAGTTATCGATTACATTCATACTAATAGAATCAACCACATTCACGAAAAAAGAGAAAAATCTGCTGTAGTTTGTTTATTGGTGACTTTAAATCAATAAAATTCATAAATACCAATGATACTTGATGTGGGCCCTCAAATGCAATGTAAAGAACTCGGTCAAGCTGAACAACAACATCCCATTTGTGTGCTTTTTCCTAAATTAAAACTGGCTGGCAGCAACATAAACAGAGAAGTATGTCAATGTGTCAGTTAAAATGTGATAATTGTTCAATCACAGGCTGGTGACAGCATTGCAGACCATGATGTCTCACAGAGCCCGGTATGTTTCCACAATGTAGCTGAGCTGTGATGTTCAAACAAATAAAGCAGATGACCATCACTTTGAAGCATTATGTGTAAAACAAAAACATTATAAATTATTTGATGCCAATCTGACAAGGCACTCCGTCAAAACAAAACAAAACTTGACATAACCTCTAGGCCCCACCTGTTGAATAACTATGGATACATGCTTGTGTATCATTGGCTTTGTAGTGTCAGTGTGACAACCTGTTCAAACAACACCTTTGGGGAAGATGTCAGGTATAGGAGCTGGTATATGAGCTGGTCCCCCATATTGGATCTATAGCATTAATTAACCCTGGTCCTCATGTCACACATTACTTTTTTGTTATACACTGTGCAAAAAGTTTTTAAAAAAAAAAAATCAAAGACTTTATATTTCTATTTTGGCATTACAGCAAAAAATGTCCCTATCTGAGACTGTAGTAATCAAGACAACTGAAAATAACAAAGTAAACAGGAAATATGCACAATTTGACATTTTAAATATTTGTGTTTCAATATAGGCTGAGACAAGTTATCCACGTACACAATTAGCTTGATCTCTCCTACTCATTCCTGAAGTGTTTATTTTGAAAAACGTAAGGCAGCCTACAGGAGGTTACAGCGCAGCGGCTTTGTCGCGGAAACTGAACGAGCCTCAAAGCTGCTGGCTGCTATTTTTCTTCGGCTGTCTAAGTGGGTGTGACAAAAGTCATGTCTTGATATTATTAATGTTTACACCATTGCTATTTATTGCGGTTTAACAGTCAATAAAACAATCACATGTGACACAGTTTAATCAAGTGTTACAAATAGCTTATTATTTTTTTTAAAGTTATGCATATTGCCCCTGGGGGTTGCTTTTAAATGAAATATGAACTTCCTAACAGGCACAGAAAGAAGTATAAAAAGAACCCTATACTGTGACAAAAGTTTTCCCTCTTCTGTAATATCCAGAATTTTGTCTCGTGCAGACAGCTCACCTTACCTTACAGTGTGAAGCCGGGTCTCGTGCTTAGAACAGAGAAGCGTGCGCTGCTGCCGTCGTACCTCAGTTTCGGAGTCAACTGGACTGAGCGGAACTGAGACTTCCGCATATAACCCTGCCCCATCGAGCTGCCGGTAGGAGGGTTTCAAAATTGTGCTATTGTTGAATGTCACTCATACCGCAGGCGTGGGCTTGTCTTACAGTGGGAGTACAGGTGAGATATGGAAACTGGTGCGTTATTATATGGATACACGGTCACGGCAGTTTATGAGGCGTTTCAAGTGCTGGGATTTTTTTAAGGATAATTTAATGCACACAACGTAATATCCTTGAGATGAATTGTATGAAATAGTCAGAGAGCTAATTAAAACCGCATGCCTGCTTTATGAAATCGTGGTCCCCACCCCGTTAAATAAGTCATTTGAGACCTCAATCCTCCCAGATGTTCACAAAGATGATTTTTGTTACACTTAATGATCAGCGAGCCTGTGACCTGAAGAGGAGAGATAAGAGCCAGTGAAGTCAGAACCAGGCCCGCAGTGTTATCTCATGAGCAAATCGACCTCAGGCCGCTTTGTTGGTGTTGTTTTGTGATTAGAGCAAGACACAGCAGGTCTTGAAGAGCAGAGAAGAACTCTCGCTGGTGTTTTTTGAGTCAGAGAAAGTTGTGCCACAGGCTGTCATTCAAGGTAATTTACAAGAGAAATATAGGACACTGTATACTGTGTTATGTAAGACTTAATCAAACCAGTGACACGGCATGAGGTTCCCATATTGCCTAAGAGGATGGTGATGTCATTCTTTCCACTGGATACCTCCTAATACAGGTCAGTGGAGACACATGACAATATATCTGAAACCCACAACAGACTCACAGTTTTACAGTTTTCAACTGTAATTCTTAGGCAGCACGTGAAATAGTGCAATTAAAGGTTTTCAGCTCTTATCTTATTATCATTCCAGCTAAAATGGCCAGGCACATTTGTTTTTGTGTGTTAAAAGTTAGTAAAATTTTTACATGTGCAAAGCAGATTTCAGCAAGTTATACAGATTCTGTTAGGCCTGTTTGCCAGTATGGACCATAATTTACATTGACTTTAGTGGCACAGTGCCTGTACGCCCTCTAGTGGTCAGCAGAGAAAATACATTTCACAACCTTTGCTCCTCCATACACATTTAAAGCTACAGTGTGCAACTTTTTGCCTTGAGGCAGAAGATGTACTCTTAGTCCTGCTCTCCTCCTCCTCCTCAGGTGAGAGGGTTCACGCCCTGAAATTTGTTACTCAACCTGATGAGTTCTTTTCTTTGAAATGCCTGAGGCTTTAGTTCACAAAACTGCGTCAGGTGCTGATGATGCAAGCTATGAGCACAGGCTGTCTGCAGTTTAAAAAATTAGTGGAAGTGTCTATTCACTTTTTTGAAGATGTCTTATCTGCTGTATGTATGGCTTTGATGTTTTCTTTTTCTTTCTTTCTTTCTTTCTTTCTTTCTTTCTTTCTTTGCTTTCCACCATTGTTGTGGCTTTGACCTCCCCATGCTGTCTCACCGATTTACCACTCCATTAGCAAATTGTACACACCCCAAAATGTCCTGAACAGCAGTGAAAAGTCAGTATCAGGCAAATGATGAATTAAGGCATATACACAAAGGTTCCAGACAAGTTGTGTACTGTAGCTTTAATACCTGTGCAATGGAACGGACAGAACAGACAGCTAGACCTGGACCAATATTTCCATGGCAAGGCAAACCAGTCACATATGTGTCAACAGAGAGAGATGATTTATGAATCAGGTGTTAACTCATCCCTTCTCAGATGTGCACGCAGATCAAGGAGCAGTAATACAAGATATGACTTGAATGAAGTACAGAAATAAAGGAACTTGAAAAAGAAAGTGATGAGTTATGACAGGTAATATAAAGCTCTATATTGACTAACAAATATATAATATACTGTATCTCTGCTTTGCTTTGGAATTCTTTATCCACTTTCAAAAGTAGTAACAATGAATACTAATAAAAATATATATAGGTATATATGTTAATTCTGGTCACTGTTGTTTTTGTGATTGTTGTATATGTTGTTCCTCTTAAAGTTTGATGCGCTGAAATGGCAAGGTAGAAGGCTATTGAACCACTCCTTTATGGAGGATACATAACTTTAGACCATCTTTACATAACTGGATAAGCGAAGTAGTCAGGAAATCCAGGAATCAAATGCCCAGGTTCAAAGGGAAAGTTCAAAGAGGGACTCACTGAGAGTTTCAATCACAGAGGAAGAAAGCACTTAGCACTGTGGGCAACTGGCCTCAACATATATCAGCTTCTCTGGCAACTGTGCCATGATGATCATTGTGATGTAAGTCAAAATCATAAAGTTTTTTTGTTTTCTTTTTTTAAATCATATGGCACATAAACTCTGCCCCACACCTAACGTCATACATAGAACAAATGTATTTATTTAATTTTGGTAGGGGCACCGCAGTGGTCCAGCTAACTACACCGCATACAATGTAATTGTGACTTCCTGGGTTTAGATCCAGCTTGGGACCTTTGTCACATGTCTTTCTCATCTCTCTTCACTGCAGAGTATCTAATACAAGCAAAAATGTATGTGGACAAAATAAGAAAATAAATACAGCACCATTTGTTTCATGATAACATCTGAAACTTGATCTAGAAAAGTGATTCGCAAAGTATTTATAGAGCACATTATTTTTTATGCAGCTGGTCACATTTGACAGAATGTTTGCATTGTTCATGTTTAACTTGGGCTCAAAGCTTAAGTGTGCAAATGATGCAATTTTAAAAGTCTCGAAACTAGAAACATTCTGAAAATTTTCTCAATGCCATGTTCCTCTTAAATGTGGTGGGCCCAAATTCAGAAATCGTTGTAAAAAGTCTTGTGGAGTTTGAGTTCCACTCAAAAGTCTAGGACTTGTTTCTGACCAACTAATAAGCAGAATTGCTATATGTTAACTGGCTACTCTAAACAGAAAAAGGTGAATGTTATATGTATATGATAAAATTCACAATCCATAACATTTGTGTATAACATCAGTAAACAGATGTGCATGGCCATACACATGTAATAGAAGTATTCACAGCAGCTACAGGAGAATACCCCAGCATGTTTTGACAATAATCAGAGTTGCTCTGTTGTCCCATATTAACACACTTCCACAGAAATCAACACATTCAACATTTATCTCTGTTGAGTTTCATGACAGGAATCTCTGCACAGACTCCAGGAGTTCAGTAGGGCAGGTTTGGCTTTGTAGATCCAGCAGCAGGTCTCTGTGTTGGCTGTGTGTGCCTTGCTTTTCCTCATTACAATTATTGCCATCCAGCAGGTCTTTCCTTGACATTGGAGTGATCATAGCAGGGGCGTCCACACACTGTATATTGTGCAAAGAATCTCTATGTATGGAGGCCCGTGTGTCCTTCTTTTCCTCTTTCTGTCCTCCCTGTACCAGCTGGGTATCTCTCTGCTGCTGTTCACCCTGTTTTGCTGCATCATCCTCCTGCGTCTCCTCTTTTTTCCAACTTTAAGTTGTCTTCTCCCTGATCTTTATGTATGCCACTGCAATGGTATTGTGAGACCCGGGCAGTAGGTTGTAGTCACATATGCTCAGTGAGCCTTGCTCTGTGATGGTAGCCTGAAGGGCCAAAAAAGAAAAAAAAATGTAGAAGGCATAATTGTGAAGACATCTTTTAGTCCTGACAGATTACAGATTATACTCTTGTTTCCATGTAAAACTTTTCAAAGTAAGAACTTTACAAATAATGAGGAACATCCTGGAACACCTACCTTACCTGTTCCTGGCTTTGGCTGCCCTTTGCCCTGGTCTGCTGAGCTGATGGCCTGCGCTCCTTCTCCCCCAGAGCTCCCAAGGAGCGGCTGGACCTCAGAAAATGGCCCTGCTGGTGTATGGGATCTAGCTCCACATCACTCCATACCTGCTGTAAGAGATACACATGGTAACATACAGTGAGGTAAGCTTTCAAAGGATCACTGTAATTTCTGGTGAAATAGTTCCTCTAACAACTGTGAGGCAAAGCAACATTTGAACATTTGTCCCCTCCTTGATGTCTTGCTCTTCACTAGGGATGGGTATTGATAACCAGTTCCTGTTAAGAATTGATTAGAAATGGTTCAATCCATCGATATCATTAGCCTTTATGCTTAACGATTCCCTTATCGATTCTTTACATTACGCCGGAGTGGCCAGACCTTACATCGATGTCACATGACGTGCCACACATCAGTCATGCTTGTCAGTCAGCAGCAGAATTTCCAAGACTTATTTATTTACATCCATAGATATCCACATCCAGTGAACAATTTCATATTTATTTACTTTTAAACTTAATAAAATGTTGTTGTTGACACAGAAAACCTGTAAAGTCTACTTTCTGTACACCGAAAATTCACAGGAGGAATTGATAAGGGAATTGATAAAGAATTGGATCGATAAGCGGAATCGATAATGGTATTGGCATCAATAAAATCTTATCAATACCCGTCCCTACTCTCCACCCCTGGCAACAGGAAAGCTGGCCAGCAAGGCCAAGATGAACCTGCTCAAAAGCAATTGAAATAACTTTCCTTGATGGCCGTTGCAAGGTTGCACATGAAAGTGTGGAAGTTTTCAACCAAAACACAGAGGCTGGACTGCCTTGACTGTTTTTACAGCTTGAAATCTCAGCACCCATTGAACTTACAGCAAGCCCACTGGCATTAACCTTTGACAAACCCCACTAATATATTATGCTCATTTTGTGAAAAGAGACTAAAAATATTACACATTGCACCTTTAATTTGCTACAAACTCCATATGCACACCTTAGGTGTACGTAAGGTGTACATATGGAGTAGTGTGCGGGCTCTTTTCTTCAGTACTACTTCTCATCCAGCTCAGCACCTCTGTTTGATGTGCGAATAACAACTCAGTGCTGACCTCAAGAGATTTGAAAGATGCCATTGTTGCTCTTCTTGTGAGCACGTCACTCTGCATCCAAAACATGTGCACTGACTCCTTAAGGGCACTGACAGAATATGTCTAAGAGAGCAGGAGCCCCCTGGCCCTTACTTGCCAAAGGTAAGGGCTCAACCTTAAAAGACACAACACAAATGGGTTCCTGATTCCTGCTTCTAGGTCAGACCCTCAGTATCACACTCTATACCCCAAGGAGTCAAGTGTAAGTCATATTGTTCTATTAAATGCCTGCATTGTGTCTTGTTTAGTAGTTCAGGGAATATCTGGTACAAATGCCCATATCCTGCAGATTGTTGTCCTTGACAGCTGCACCTATTACGTTGGAAAACACACATTGCTTTCTTAATCATGCAAAGTAATGAATAGAGCTAATTCAGATTTGGGGAGCACACGGTAATGCAGCTGCATTGTGTATACCCCATAGTACTGTTTACACAGTGACATACTGCATTAACTAATATACTTGAATTATTTAATACTCACCATTTAAATATTTCAAGTAATAATTTGGTTGCAGTACCCATTTGCAAAATGAATTAATTTTGTTATGTGCTACACAGTGTTTTTTGAGTCTGAGATTTGTAGCACTTATGATAATAAATTTGTAGTGTGGCTTTTAGATATGTTGAAATATAAACCAAATATTAATATGTGGAAATTGACCCAGGGTAGAAAGACTACTAAAATATTTTACTCATGTACAAGAATTATCAAGTCAGTCAAATTTTATTCAAGTCACAGTAAGAGTTAGCAGTCTGTAAAAAGAAAAGAGATCAAATAAAAATCCTGAAGTCCTAAGTTATTTTGACATGTTCAATCATGACCATTAATGTCCACATACCATATCCCAAAATTAATGGATTACCCGTAGTGCAGTCCAAGGCTTTGGGATCATTCCTTTCCATACCCTACATAGAAAGTTATGTTATTGCAAATATAGGCCTACCTAATAGGCCTATAACCCCCCCCCATAGCCCCCTGATACCCTTAAAATCTTATCACACAAACCAAACTTACTGTGTCTGCTGTAGACATGGAGGAAACACTGTGAAACTTGGTTTTGGAGCCTGATGACTGCCTGCTCAGCACTGAGTCCTTGAAGGAGGATTCACTGTTTGACATTGATAAGCAATCCTTCCTGGGGGCCTGGGCGAGGAAGTGCAGACATGGGACCTTCGCTGCGAGGGTGTCCCTGTTGGAAAACACAGTTGTGATCTCTTAACATAAACTCTGGACCGCTTTCAAGCTTAGATTATGGATTAGTGGGATGACTGTGCTCACCTGTATTTGGAGTGAATGATGGCATAAATGAAAGGGTTGTAGATGGCTGATGCTTTGGCTATAACAGCAGGGACAGCTTTGGAGTAAGGAGTGAGGATGCTTCCATATCTGAAAAGTGCAGAGAATTTGTAGAGAGCAGAACTGTAACACTACCTAGGATTGCACTTTTGACATTATTACATAATATTTCATCATGTCATAAAAATGTCATCACACAAAAGATTTTGATAGCAGTAAAGAAAAGACAGTGGCTTAAATGAAATACATTGAGCACACAAGCAGCCTAACCTTATCCCCAGGCACCCTCCCCACCCCATTGTTTTCTCTCTGTCTCTACATGTGTATGTGCCTGTGTGCCATGCATCTCTGCATGTCTCTGCCCTTCTTAAAGGGATAGTTCACCCATTTTGATAAACTTGATATTATTTCATTTACC
>OMKZ01026498.1:8696-21345 GCA_900302535.1 Neoniphon sammara
TGAGGCCTCCTACAGCTTGTTCTGTTCTCTTTCCTTTACCGAGAGTGTTTTCATTATATAATATACTGTACATTGTATATCTGTGTAAGTCTGATCTTGTGTAATTAGCTAATTTGTTATTTGTTGACTCTATATTTTGTAACATCTGCAGTTTGATTTTTGATATGGTCTGACTGTCTAATTTAATTTGTTAATTTGCCCACTTGGTTGGCACCTATTGCACTCCTGGCTGGTCTGAAGGGCACCCGTCTGTCCAGGGTCCTTCCCAAGATTACTTCCCTTTTTTTTCCCTTTTCCCTTTTACCCTTTTTACCTTTATATTTTTTTCTTGCCTGCTTTGAGGGTATGAGTCAGAGGATGTCAAGTTTTGTTTTCTTGTAGGCCTGTAAAGCCCTTTGAGACTGTAAACAGTGATTTGGGGCTCTAAATAAACTTGACCTTGCACCATTGCCTCTTATGCAATCAAAAGTTTGTTACCTTTGGCACCTGTGAAGAAATTTGGGCAAAAGAAAACCATTCCTGTACTGTAGACGATGTGTGTGCCTTGTGCTTGTGGTCAAATCAAGAGAAATAGGGAGCGAGGGCGCATTGAGAAAGAAATGACAGCAGCATTAACATATGCGCCGTGCGTAGCACTGACTCTTGTAACTGGCTAGTAACTGGCTAACTGTCTATTAGAAAAAAGGATATGTCCGTCAGCTCCTTTTTCCCTGGCTTCAGGCTTCATGTAATAGATTTTTTAACCGTTGACTGAGCATTCATACTTATTTCAGCAGCATCCTGCTTTACACTAGCCCAGTTAGACACATTCTCTCTGGGAACTGCCCAGTCCAACCACAGTCTTCTACTACATCTCCACTCTTAAAGGAATACTCCAGCGTTTTGGGCAAAATACCCTTTTTCCGACTTACCCAGACTGAGACTAGATGTTGGATACCATTTTCACCTCTGTAAGTCCACTGGTTTGGTTCCGATGGGTAGCATTTCATTTTAGCTTAGCATAAAGACTTGAAGTCTACAGGAGTCATTAGCCTAGCTCCATCAAAGTGAAAAAAATAAAGCTTACAGCAACTCTGAAGCTGTCTTATTTACACAGTATATTGTGTATATACACGTCTTGGAATTTCTTTTTTAAAAAAACGAGTTGTTTAAGGAGAAATTAGATAGGAACTATAGATCTAATGTCTAACTTCTCTTAAAATGACTCTCATTTTGAAAGAAAATTCTAAGATGTGTATTTCAAATGATACATTGTGTAAGTAAGACAGTTTCAGAGTTGTTGTATGGTTTATTGTTTTCACTTTGAACATCTTGTCACAGTCTGGGTAAGTTGGAAAAAGGGTATTTTGCCCAAAACATAATATTCCTTTAAGTTTCTTGCTCAACGGTACAGAGTAGTTAAAGAGGGGGTTTTCTCATTCACTTCCCCCCACCAAGAAAGGATTTTGGTAGTATCGTGGTGAGCTTTTTTTTATGAAAAGCTTTAAAGTAGTTAAGGAATCAGTGTTGATACATGTGGTGCTAAAAATGGATAACCCGATGACACCATGGATCAGTGAACATGGCAAAGGCTCTGATGTAACAGTTATGCTAATAATCAAGGCTTTGATTACAACTGCTCATCTCCTCCTGCTTCTCCCACTGTCACTTTTATTAATAGACTCCATTGACACTGTAAACAGATGATCATTAATGTGTGCACATTACCCAACCCGTCTGCATCAAAAGGTCTGCTATAATTAAGCAGCTATTCTTCAGAAATGGGTCCAAATTCGATGCTTCGAGCATTTGAGGCTTAATGAGCTTTGTAATTTAAGATTGGAAGGGAGGCCATGTTGATTTAATGCAGATCTGGGGAGCATTTCAACAGCCGTCGGGTAGCCATTAATGAATCAGGAATAGTGAATAAGGACGCGGCTCCTCAGAAACCGCACATGAATGCTGAATGGGTTCTGTGTCATAGCCAAGACGGGCAAGCAAGCCATATGCTGTTGTATTCAGTGTTTGCATCATGGCGATTACAATGGGAATGCTTATCAAAGAGCTGCTTGTTAGTTGATGTTCCTGCACTGTATATTAATCAGGCCTTCAGCTCTCGTTGATTAATAGTGCATGACAGGAGCATGACTGCTGACACATTACATTAGATTTAGAGGACATCTGAGGTAGTTTTTCAGACATATACAAAAATGCACATCCATAAGTGATAGCCTTGAGGTTAAAATAGTGGGCTTTTGACTGCCAAATAGTGGGCTTTTGATTATTTTGCTCATTAAAATAAAGAAAATAATTGAATCTTTTTTATTATAATATGGTCTCATCAAGGTTTTGTAAAACCATCAAGCCACTACTTGACTGTCCACTTTGTATTTGTATCTGCTCTGTAATGCCTCCTAGCTGTTGTAAAATCACAGTAGAGCACTACCTTTTGTAGTTTAGGGCTAATTTGTTGGAATTCCATTAAGTCACTATAACTCAAAAAAGTAACTGACACTTTTGGGTGAAAACCTCAGATCCTCGCCTTGTCAACTTTTTGGCAACTAATGGCTTTGTTTTTAGCTTGATGACCATTTTTGCGCCTATCTCATGAGTTTTGAAAGGGTTTCATAAGGCCAAAAGGTTATAGAATTTTCTCAACCCACAGAGCAGAGTACCATATATTCCTTAGACTGGAGTAAAAGCATGAAAATCACCTAAAGAAAATTTGACTAAATGTTCAAAATCTAAGTATAACACTATTTAGTCTGACTAAATAGCAAGGACAATGGAGACAAGTTGATGGCTTGGTCTGGGTTTTATCTTGACAACCAAGCAAGGAGAAAGTCAGCTATGAAATACCTGCCAGCAGTGTCATAATCAATTGTCCTCTTTTATGAGGACAAGCCCAAAGGTTTATTCACATAAACACCTTATTTATTCACCTTGTCAAGCTGGATCCCTAAATGTGACAACTAATTGTGCATTTCTGCGATTCAGTCTAGAGGCTCATCTGGCAGCATCTATTAGCAAAATACAGATATAGAGAGCGGTTTTTCGGGCACAGATGCACCTCAAAGTCCCGGAGGACCATTCCTGTCTGCCTCTAGACCAAAGCTTAATTACCGCCCTGCAAGCAAACCTCTGCTGCCTCAGAATACATGGAAAGTTCATGTTTGACTGTCACATACTGTGATTTCCGTCCTTGTTGAAGAGAAAAAGGGCTGACAGAATATTTTCAGTGTACTGCCCCTAGATTGTGTCTAGATATAATTCAGGTAGATTACATTTACATCTAGCCTGAAAATGTATCTCCTGCTGAGTTCTTCTTTTTGTCTAATATTCTAAAGAGTAAGGTCTTCACCTGCTCAATATGAAAAGTGCCCTGAGATAACTTCTGTTAAGATTTGATGCTATATAAATAAAACTGACTTAACTTGACTCTTGCTTGAATGCAGATTGCCGTGCAAGTCACGTCTGCTTGTAATATCCATCCACCAGTATCCTGACCAGTATTTTACTGTGTGACCTGCCTGCCCCCTTGATTGATTTCCCTCCACATATCTGTTGGATCCATGCACTTACATTTATTTCCATTCACATTTTTACTATGTGTGGATTGTGGGGGCATTGTGTTTGCTGTTAATGTGGCTAAATGCATCTCTGACCTTGTTCGATCACCCAGGGTACATGTTGAAGCCAGGTTGCAAAGTCTGTGTAAACAAAACCAATAGTGGGCCAAACTGTGGTCACAGCTGTTTATTATCTACATCTGGAGATCATAAACCAGAAGCCCCCTCACTCCATTCATTGTTTAGCTCACTTGACTCACCCTACTGGGTCACTAGCCTGCTCTCTCACTCCATATTGATCTACCCCTCTCTCTCTCTTTCTCTCTCTCTCTTTGCATACTACTAGGTCTATCAGCCTAATAGGCTATTTTTTTTATCCTTTTGTGGTCGTGTTCGCTCCGATCACAGGTGAAAAAGGAGAGCAGACACACGGGAGAACAACGCTGTAAAAAGTGTCAGAGGCTGATGGAATCTGTCAACAAGCGGGGATTAAAATAGGTTGAACAGTCTGATGCTTCACCACTTTGAAAAATGAAGTGTAAAACAACCGTCACTAGTTCATATGACAGTGGACTAATTTGCCTAATCTTCTCGGGTCTTTGGACAAGGGACAAGATCAAAGCCATCATAGAAAACCCCTCTCACCCGCTCTACAAAGAGTTGTAGCACAAAGCAATAACAACTATCTACCTCAAATTCACCCAAATGGAATGATGATAGGTGGAAAAGATGGTGATGGAGGTCACTATTATCACCAAACATGTTTTTTCGTTTCTTATACTTGAAAACATGTATGTTCTCACAGTGTGGTTATTGCCAGTGTCACGCAGTATGGATCCCAATGATACACTATACAGTGTGGTAGAATCTGATTGCGAGCCTCACAAATGAATTTCCTTTGGGATGTGCCACAACCTCTAATTAAGGGCAGTTAACGAAGGACAGACAGTGCTGTTCCTCTTTTTATTCATGGGAATAGACTTGGTCTAAATCTATTAAGCTACCACATAAGTAAGAAGTCATTAAAGAGGCACCACAATAAACAGGGCAACGCTGGACAGGAAACAGTTGGTGTTCATTTGTTTAAAACAGAGTGCAGAATATCTCAGCATTTTGGGAGAATATCTCACATTAATTACAATCCACCAAATGCACTTTTTTAAATCTGAAATTCTCTAGAAATAAGTCCACTTAAAGTCACAGTGAAACCGTATTTTGAGAGCCTCTTGCTGCTTTAATGTACAGTATTTTCCTGTTGTAACAGGATATTGGAAGAGGACACAGGGACGAATCAGTCAGAAGTATAAAGCAATGGGATATCAGTTAGTGAAAGAAAGGCAGTTTTATTTGATGGGAGAGCCAAAATCTAATGTTTTTATTGGTTGAAATTTGTAAGCATGCCTCTGGGTACACAATTAAGTCACCACTAAAGATTTTTTTTGTCTGTTTTCCAGATGGAAAAAGTGGTTACATTTTGATACAAAAATACAAGAAAATCTGTGCGTGTGTGTGTGTGTGTGTGTGTGCGTGTGTGTGTGTGTCAGCTTGGCCTATGGTAGGACAGTTGGAATGAGCTAAGAATGTGAAAAAGTCATTTTTCAATACAAGCCTTATAGACCCAAGCATTATTTGTAATGACTAGTGACACAGTGGCCTTGAAAAAAAGCCTCCAGATAGGTTGTCTCCATGTTGTCTTAAGGAATCACATTTCACTTTATTGAACTGACTTCATTCGATTCGGGCTCCTTACATCAGATATAATCATAGCTAAGAGTTGGACCCTGTTGGAGACATGCAACTCCCTCTAACCGTAAGCCTGAAGTAGTCAGTTTCTTCCTTCATCATGTCAAAACACGTAAAGGCAGCCCTTTAACTTGACCCAAAGAAGGTCAAGGTCAAATGCAATCTGCAAACTCCTATAAAGTATTGATTTTTCAATCCAGCAAGCAAAAGCCTTTCTTGATGCTGATTTTACTTTCTGTCCTTCTGTCTCTGTCCTCCTTCTCTCTCAGGCTGCCTCTAAGCAATCCAGCCTTCAACTATGCATTTTTTTTTTTTTTTTTTTTTTAGCTTTAAGCGCAGAGAATAGCTTTCTCATTAATGGCCCTCTGCAGTCCCATTTATTAGGTTGTGTTTTACTTGAGCTTCTTCATCACAGAGCCACAGAAAGTCCCAACGATAAAGCGTATCATGCGGGGAGGCTTTTAAACATTACCTTCCCGCCATCTAATGAACTGTTTGTTTTGCATTATTCACAGCAAAAACTTAGTGGGAGTGAAAATCTCCTTCAGCAGCTTTTTTCCCCCCACTTGCAAGGTCCTATTTATTTCATACAAAGGTTTTCACTGTTTGTGTAAAGCCTCTGCTCCTTGCTGAAACTCAGTCAATCTAGCAACAGTGGAAGAGCCATTTCCAAGTCGAGCTGCTTATGAAGATAACAATGATGGAGTCCTAAAGGCAAACAAGTTCTGACTGACTCACCCTAAGGCTTTGAAGTGGAGCCTATTCCTAGAGCGTGATAAGCTCTGCCATTGCCATGTGTGCGCAGGATCAGAGGGAGGGAATGGGAGGACTGCACGCATCCGGAAAGTGAAGACTTAATTTGTGCATACTCCTGGGCTTGTAGATTAGATAACAATTCCCTTTCTTTCTTCCTTCCCTTTCTCTATCCATCCACCGCTGTGTGTCCAGCCGCTGGTGTGCAGGGGTGTTGGTCCACCGGGTACCCAGGTGTCTCTGGAGGAACAGGCCTACCTTCTGCTGACAGAGCCAGAGAGGCAAACCATGGCCTACTACCTGCAGGAGTACCAGGAGGGTCACATAGGAGTGGAACCACTAACCATGGCCCTGTTTGAACTCTTCAATACCCACGCCAAGGTACTGGTCTGTTGGTGCTGCAAGTAGTAGTAAAATTATTTGCTAGGTCCTTAGTAGTTCTGATATAGCACCCTTTGGCAGTCTTTGGTTGTATTGTTTTTTTTTTTTGTCTACTAAAGAGTCCTGTGCTGCTCCATTGAGAATTCTCCCCACAAAAGTCAAAGAGGTTTATAACGAAAACCTATGTTGAATTCCACCAAACCAAACAGATGCTCATAATCATTTACTTGGTTACTTTCACCTTGCTGACATGAACTACTATGTATAAAAAAACTTTGAGACATATATCCCAATTCTCCATTGTAACAAAATCAAAGATGGTCAACATACGTTGACCAATAAGAAGACCAGTCAAAACATTTCAGTGTTGCCTTGCGGATTTTATGAACATATTTTGCAGTGTTGAAATAGATCCTCACACCAAGTAGTTCCTGTTTCAAGGATTTTTATTTGCCGTCGTGACGTTTCGAGCACAAGGCTCTTCCTCAGGCTGGATTTTTTGATCCAGCACCCATCCTATTGGGGTTTGGGATGTCTTTTTCATTGCTTCTTTATGAACATATTTTGTCAAGAGAAATTGAGCATTTTGCTCCGAAGTGCAGCACTAACAAAGTCGAAGTGTCTGTTAGCCATCATTGATTTTGTTACAGTAGAGCATTGTGGTGTGCTTTATTAACTATGAATTTAACAATTCTTTATGGAGCAGCACAGGACCCTTTGGTAGACACAGTAACCAATACGACCATAGATTACCAAAGGATCCTGTACAGGGCTAGGTCCTTAGGTCATGCCTTAGGTCAGGTATTCTCCTTCATTTTCTGGATGGTTGTATTGGGAGGTAATGTGGAAGACTACCCAATTAGCTTTGTCTGGAATATTAGCAATAGCTCCACTGATATTTCACCCAGGGTTTTGTATATGCAGACACCACAAATCTAGTATAGCAAGAGCTCATCCAAATATGGCATAAAGGTGGCAGTCTGGAAACCGGAGACAGAGCTGAACAATATGCTCTGAGAATAATGTGCTAATCCTTTGAATGCTAAGTTGTATTGCTCACCAGATATGTCACTTAATCAAGGGTAGGCAGTGTCATTAAGTTGCTTATCACCTAGAACTTTCCTGATGTACAACATCATGACAATTGCAAATTCTGCATGACTGCAGCTGCACTGTAATTTCCTCCTCTTCTGTTACTTTTTAAATTATTTTTAAGATTTATCTAGTGCCATTAATAATGTTCAGTGCTTTTATGCCATTCAAGTTATGCCTTGACAATCTACCTAAACGCAAACAGAATCTAGAGTAGTGTTCACATCAGTTCCCATATTTTCTCTTGCTCAAAAATGACAGGATGAATCAGAAAGGAAATGGTCCAATCCTGATAACACCCTCCCCCTAAGCAGTTGAATATGTCCCGCTGAATCTACACTACAAAGATGTACCTACAACAAAAGTGGAGCTACTAGAAATAGCCAGAAATGAATTACAAATTTAGCTACTCTTGGATGTTTGAAAACAAATCTGTTGATGTAGAGAAAACAACATGTTTCAATAAAAGCCTTCATCAGCGTTGCATAACAAGCCATTTTGGAAAGGCAATTAAGGTCCATTGTCTGTGTCATGTTAGCCTGCTGAGGGCTTCCCGTCAAACCAGGCCATGCAATAGTGAGAAATTACTCCAGTGCATTTCCAATGTGGTTTCACTGGTTTTAGAATTATTCTGGAAACAATATCTTGTCAGTATCTTGAAATAAGGCAGAATACTGCAAACAAGAAGTACTTGATACTTTCTAACAGCTAGTAGATTTGCATTGGAAACAAGATAAATTATCTTACAAGATGCATTTTTACCATGGGTAGATCTGTGCTAATTACAATTGTCTGGGCTTATTCTACCTGAAAATGACTCAGCCAATCTAGGAAAGCAGTTTTGTGCTCTATCCAGGCCCTTATTTCAGTTTTGTTTACTCCTCTTGCATCCAGTTGTCCCTGCTGACTGAGGTGAGGAGTCTGGTGGCTGCCCAGGATCTTGAGTTGTACGATGGGATGGTGCTGCACCGTGAAAGGGAGGCTCACAAGGCCTGGCATGGAGGCCTGGGAGGGCTGCATCCACAGACCCACTGCATCCATGAGGCCACAATGATCCATGACACAGGTCTCACTGCCCATGCCAAGGTGATATTTATTTATGAGTGTCTTTATACTATCTGCTATAACCCCCTCATTTCCTTGGTTGACATTCCCTCCACTTCTCTATCTAAAGCAGATGTAATTCAACAGGCAGATTAGTTAACTAAAGGGATATTGTTCATTTAGTCAGCCATTTTTGTTTAATAAGTCCTGACAGGTTGAACCTTTGGCCTCATTTATACCTTGCATTAAAATGTGATCTCTGTATGCAGACACGTTATCTGGATAATGACATCTGACTTGCATTTACATCTTGCAGTAAATATGTGTTTCTGTTACCTGGATTTTGCTGCATTGTGATCAGATCTCAATAGGCAGGTCGGTGGCTCGTTAGGTCAGGGTTTTATTAATGTATTAATGTACTGTATTACCCCCCCATCTTAATAGTGCCATTAGTAGTGTGAGTCTGTATGCTTATGTGCATGAATCGGTTAGACGTGATTTAATCTATGCATTGTTATTTTTTATGATTGAATTTTTTCATCATTTAAACCCTATAAAGGGGATTGAAGTTAGGCATTTAAAGTGAGTGCATATATGTCTAAATATCACTGCACATATCCAGGTTTATTTTTCCCTTTCCACTAAATTGTAGTCAGAGCTGCCGGGCAGCAGTCTCAAACAGAGCCCAGCCTGCACATTGTAGCGGGTTAGCGACAATGTAGTATTGATGTTTCACTGTGCCCCACATCAATCCAGTGAGACCTCATTCTGCCAGGTTACAGCCTGCTTCTGATCCACTTTCTACAGGAGTTTGGGCTATAAGACCCAACAGAGCACCCCAATCTGATAAACTGTTTGGTTTTAGCTCCAACAAAGCATGGATTATATCCCTCTGGTTGAGGATTTTGGGCCACTGTCTGACAAAACTCTCTGCTATGCGTGGAACTTTGAGCCCACATTACCTTATTATTATTATTTTTTTTTTTGTACTTTTATTGCATTATGGCCCCTGGCTTTTTGTTGTTATGCTCTTCAAACTTGATGGTGACGCCAATTGCCATGAAACACCCTGCTTATGTAATTAAATGTTCTGGCACACTCATTTTTGTGGTTGTGAAATTTCAACCAATAGGTAATTGTAGTTAATTGACAGTCACTCAGTTACAACTCAGTGAGAACCAATAAGATGCATTGTAGTGACGTTTTCCAATGGCACACCATCTTCTCATAAGACGGATACTTAGGTGCAGTTTGGCAGCAAAATATTCATTTGGAATAGGTAATATCTGTAATTAGCTTCGCTGGAAGGGTGGTAGCATGCCACAGGGGGAGACAGTGGTTTTTAATTTGGGGATTGTGCATTAGAGATAGAGACTTGGCCCTCTGGAAGGTTTCTTGAAAGTTTTTCTTGTCAAGGACAACTGAATGGATGCAAGCTAGGCCACAGGCTCGCATTTGATAAGACTAGTCCCAGGTTACAGGAACATTTTATTTGCTGATTTAGTATTGAGTGCAGCTGTCCAAAATGTATGTGGACGGGAGAACAGTTGTGACAGCAAAAGCTATGATTACAATAGTTGTTCTTATATAGTTTCTAATTATATTTCACGTGTAAATTATAATGAAATGAAATGATTCCTCATCTTGCTGGTGACTCCCTAGAACCTCTTCAAGGACCCCTGGGTGTCACTGAACACTACATTCAGAATCACTGATTTCCAATGATGGAACAATAATGCAGTGCATGGCCTCAAACGATCCAACTAACCTCCAGACCAGGGTCAGATAGTAGTGAAAGGAATACTCCAACATTTTGGGCAAAATACCCTTTTTCTGACTTACCTATACTGCGACAAGATGTTTGATACCATTTTCACTTCTGTATATCCACTGGTTTGGATCCTATGGGCATTTCATGTTAGTTTATCATAAAGACTTGAAGTTTATAGAGGTCATTAGCCTACCTCCGTCAAGTAAAATAATAAACCTTACAGCAGTGTTATTTATACAATGTATCTTGTGAATTTGAAATACATGCTTTGGAAAGTTTTATAAAAATGAGTCGTTTTAGGAGAATGTAGATGGTAGGAACTATAACTGCTGAACACATGTTCAACGGTTTATTTTTTCACTTTGACGGAGCTAGACTAATGACTCCTGTAGACTTGAGGTCTACAGGAGCTAACATGAAAGGCTACCCATTTGAACTGAACCAGTGAACGTAGACTGAGACAAGAGCGGTATTGTCTCAGTCTGGCTTAGTTGGAAAAAGGATTTTTTGCCCAAAACATTGAGTATTCCTTTAAGATAATAATTAGAATTTTCAACAAACACCAGACAGGTTTACCATACCAGGATGAATCAGATAAGCTGTAAGTTAGAGAAAAATAAACTGCAAAACTATCTTTCAGACACTTTTGTTGTGATGATCTAAACTTCCTGGCACTCATTATGTTGTCCTATGGGGCAAACCCTTTCCATCTGGCATCTACAGTAAGTAGGCTAAAGCAAACTGTAAGCATTTGCAAAACACTCTTGCTGTAGGCAGGGGGTGGAGCCCTGAGGTACTGCAGAGCTTTAATATGAGCAGTATTTTCTTTGTTTCTTTCAGACTGACAGCTCCTTCATTGGCAGGACAGAGAAAGAGCTAGAGGAGAACACTAATGCCTTACAAGATATTGCATTGGTACGTATCTTACTTCGTTTTACTTGCTGGAATTTGCCATGATGTACAAACACAAGAGCCATCAATAAGAACCAAATATACTTTAGGGATAAAGTATTGTTTCAATGAAATTGAAGGTGGGAGGGGGTCCAGATCTAAATCTCCTGCAGAGCAAGTGGGAATGACATGAATTTTGGTGACCCACTTTCATGACTTATCTGTCACCTCCCTGAAGAACAAGAAGAATCACCCGCTCACCTTCATCTTTATGTGGTGCAACAAATTGGGACCCTAATGGTGTTCCTATCACCTATATAGCAGCAGTTGTTATTATGGGTTTACTAGGTAACCCTGTAGGGGCCTGAAGGGAGGATCTTGTGTGGTACACTGACCCACTAGGCTCCTTCCCAATCACTTCAATGCTACCACAAGAGGTCGGTGACTGGGTTGTGATTATTGTTATATTTTTGTTATTCTTGTCATACGAGTAAGAATTGTCTCAAGGTACGTGTCCACAGGATCCATCATTTCCATGCTTTCCATTCATTGTCTATGTAAGCAGTTGTGCAATGCATTCTGGCAGCATTGCGCTACATTTCGAGAGACGGGGCGTCAGGTTGGCGGCTCTGCATTTGCATAAAGTTGAGGTCTAGGGTACTTTATGCAAATCACAGGGCGTCCAGCGCTACTTGACGCCTTCGGAAACTCCCGCAAAACTTTTAAACTAACGGTCATCGATCAAAAATGAAGACAGATTCAGCAACTGCATAGTTCATTTCTCGCCTCAAATGTTCTCAGAAACATGTTTCAATGGACTGTTTTAGTAATAGAAGAGAAAGTTTCCAAAAGAGCCGCCATGTTGGTCCGGTTTGAAATCCGGGAGAAGACAGCCCATCAGTGAAAGTGTTCATCCAATCAGGTGCAGCTAGGAAGTGTTTGCACAGTTGTAGGAGGGTGTGTATGTTTTTGTTCTTGGTCAGGAGGTCAGTAGTTATGGAGGAAAAATTGACAAGTGCTGTGTCAGGATTTCCAATCTTGTATTATGCTTCTTGTATTGGTTTCCTGTAAGGACATCACCTGCTAACCTTAACCCTTGATGCTAATTTGACACTAAGTTGACATTGGACAGTCCAAATAAAGTGTTTGTATTAGTATTTGTTACTGATTGACTGAGATTGTTACTGCATCCATTGTGTTTGATGTTGCCTTGCTTTCATTTGCAGGATGAAGTGCAGTGTTCAGGTGAATCTCCTCCCCCCTTCAGGCCTGCTCCTCCCCAGGCCCAGGGCAGACCGTCCAGGGAAAAGGAGCTGAGCTGGAGGCCCTCGGCCAGGCTAGTCCAGCCAGGCTCCAGCATGCTCTTCTCTGGACCCACTCGGCTGCTCCAGGACTGCCTCCACAAGTCGCTCAAATCGCTTCCCCC
>OMKZ01026502.1:0-23281 GCA_900302535.1 Neoniphon sammara
AGTCCCGGTGGCTTCTTTGCGGCTGGCTTTAAGTTGCTACCGTTAGCATCTTTAGCAGCCAGGGCGTCCTCATATGCTTTCAACACTCCGTCGAATCGATGGTTATGTTTCAGGTGGCTGATCAGGTTTGAAGTATTAAAACTCGTGCTATTTCTCCTTCCTCGTGGAAGTCGCTTGGAACATTTGTTACAAATAACCAGGGAACTGTCTTCTTTGGAAACTTTGAAGAAGTCCCACACAATCGACGCCATGCTCTCTGTTTTCGTAAGCATGCTGTGCTGCATGCTGCATTCAAGGTGTAACGTAAATTCCCCCGTTCCCTCGTTTGCTAGTCGTTCTTTCGGCCTTTTTAAGTACATGTTTCTATTTTTTATGTGTAACGTGGAAAAATACTGCGGATATCAATTCAAGTCAGCAACTACCAAAATTATGACCAAGTTAACGAGTTGTTTTCTGACATGAGGGGGTATTCTTGATTTTTCCCAGTGAGAAAGAGTTTTTCTGATTATGCCCACGTCACTTGAACGTAGCATTCACTGCAGGCCATTCGGGTCTCATAGTGGGAGCGAGGCACTATTCATCATGATATCGGACTTATCAGAATGACGTCATAATTTCCTGTTATCGGCCCGATAATTATTGGCCCGATAGTTATCGTGCACCCCTACTTTAAAGCACAGATTTGCTCTGCTTGTACATTCTCTTGCATTTGTTGGGTGCTGATTCAGTGCTGCTCACACCATGTCTTCACCAATCATTCATGTTTGTTTAGGAGGGTACGGCATTGACTTCTCTCAAGCCTCTGAAGATGTTGCCGGTGGGATTTCAATTGTGGGCAAGAAGATCCTGGAACATGGTGTAACGTCCTTCTGTCCCACCTTGGTCACCTCTCCTCCTGCAGTCTACCACAAGGTGCCACTGTTACACAGGCTACTTGAGCAGAATAAGTAGAAGCGAGCTAGGTTTTGCTGATCAGCATAATGTTTAGTCCTCTCAGTCATTTGGTATCATGATACATCAAATGTTCATGACTAGCAGTAGGTGTACATGTTGACGCATACTGTGCTTGCTTTTTCATTCAAGTCCGACCAAAATATTGATGATGATCATAAACATGCTTCTGAGTGATGGGGACAAAAAGAATTATCCATTGATGAGTTTGCTTATTATGGACTGGTATGTTTGGTGCCAGACAGAGTTCATATCAACCTAATTCACTTCACTGGTTGCCTGTATTAGAATATTCCAACCTTTTATACTCCTACACTGTTGTGTCATCAATCTGTAATGTTCAGTGCATTCCATTTTGTGATGTGTTGCATTTTTTGGTGCCTGCTTTTCTCGGAATACCTTTGGACAGCCCTGAGATAAGTGACATAATCACTCTGTAGGTTTACATGTACAGTGGCAATCAGACTGAAGTCTTAAGCGTGCTTAGGCCAAAGATGAGATTTAATTGGACTGTCATTGTCCCAGTTGTACATGACTCAGTCAAAGAAACAATTTACTGACTGAAGTAGCCTATGTTGCAGTCTGACAAAGACTTTGTTCTGGTTGATAAGAAGAAAAAGAAGAAGACATTCTTCCGGTTGAGCTTTTGTGTCACATAGCAGAACAAAACAATGGCGAACAAGTGGCGAACTTGTTTTTCGTCCGCATATTTAATGATGTCCAACTCCTTCAGCCGCAACAACATGAAGTCCGTCTCCTCATCTGTCAATAAATGCACATTGTTTTTAGCCTTAGCATTCCCCGTGATACTGCGTTGGCTTTGCATTGGATTTCTGGGTATCACAACCTCTAACCTTCGGAACATGCACAGAATGCCTCGGCCAATTGTTGGCTGATTGAAGCGTTTATATGCTGTAGTAAATCAATCCCCAAATGCATTATCTAGGTGTGTTAGTCTGATTCTGAAAAAAATTGACTGGGGACAATTCACAAAACAGTGAATGTCAGCTGTATGTACAGGAAGAGGGAGGAATTGCAATAGTGGAAGAAGAGTTTTTCCAATTGAGAAAAAATGTGAGTTGCGGCGCGTAGTCAAAACATGTCTTGTGGCTGCATTGTGATGTGATCTTATGAGGCTACTGCAAGTGGAGAAATTGATATCTCTGCCTCTTATGCAATGGATTTCTCCCTGTATGATTGATGACTATCAGTGCAAAATGGTAGCTCTAGAAAAGAAGCTTGTTGTTCTTTGGTTCTGAGGGATTATCATCAAAACCTGAAGTTTACCACTGATGTTCTAGATCGTTGAAACATTATTTTGTACAGTATGAGACTCCATTGCAGCTGCTGGAAACATCAGAAAGTGACATCATATTGTCAAAACAAAATGGACTGAGAAATGCAGTCTAGACTCAAGGCCTAGAGGACAACCTGCCTTAGAAGCTTAGGATAGCTTCTTCAAAAACCCATTTTTAAAAACTTGCCTTTTCACAATTGCTCAAGTTTAATGTAATCTTTGTGTTTTCGTTTCTTTGCCAAGCACATCTGTAAACTTTTGCTCATTCTTCTTCTTTTCTTCTTCTTCTTCTTCTTCTTCTTCTTCCTCCCACTCAAACTGCCTTCTCATGCATGAAAATAAACCAAACTTTGCACAGCTATCGAGTCAAGTCCAAAAAGACGTAAGCTCAAGTAAGGAACCTGATTTCCCCAAGGTGGTGCTACAGCGAGCAAGTTCAAAACTTCGAAAAATCATGATAAAGTAAAATAAAATAAAATAAATAAAAAATAATGTAGGTGCTACTGGTTTACAACTTCACCAAAATGTTTACTCAAATTATGCAAAAATGGCCGGACAGCATCTCCAGACTGTCCCCATCAGAACTTATAGAGGGCTTTTCATTTTATCAAAATTTGAGTCCATGGTGCATAAAATATCTAACTGTAAAAACTACTGCCCACTTACATTTTAATTTCTTCTTCTTCAAAAAAAAAAAAAATCTGGAATGACAAGCTGCTCACTGTGTCAAATTTCAGAATTTTATCTCAAAAACTGGATTTTCTACAGCAGTACATTGTCCCCAATGTAAAATAGAGCATCTTTAAACATCGATCTCAAAAACAGAATGATTAATCTCCATGCAGATCATACACAAAAACATTAATATTCTGGAGTGTTTCTGTCAAATTTCAGATTTTTTTCCCACAAAATTTGATTTTTTTTTTTTTTTTTTTTTTTTTTACATCAACTTCATTTCCACAGTAATTTGAGCTTGTGCTCTTGACCTACAAAGCTGTCAGCAGCCAGTTGAGCGGGTTTCTGGCACATACTGTCAGAAACCCGGCTGTGGTACTTAAGGTTTCAGGTTCAAGCCCAGGTTGGTGCTGTAACAATGCATTTGCAAGTCTTCCAAGTGACATGTGGGATTCATAATGCTGAAACTAACTGATGAATGTGCTGTTAGTACTATTGCTTAATCTCCAAAGAATCTAATTCTGAAGATATTTTGAACAAAATTTTATCCAGAAACGTTTCCAGTTTTAGTGTTATGTCCTCCTTTTGCTACTACTACTCCTTTTTCCTCTTCATCTTCTCCTACTTCTTCCACCACTTCTCCACAACTACTGTCTGGCCCGTCCCATTGCTGCACAGCAGCTGTAATGGTTGTTCTTATTCTCTTGTTCTTATGCTCACTTTATTCATGTTCATACTCTTAATGTTATTATGAAATCCCACCTTAATGAAGCTGTGCTGTTTCAGGTCCTACCAATCGTCAAAGCTCACAATGGAGGACCACATGGAGCCGGGGTTCTGGGTAAGATGTTACTTTTGCAGCTGTAACGAGGCTTTTTCTATCTAGTACTTATTAGCTGCAGTACCCCTCTGGACATACATGGAACTAATGAAGACTAGTGTTATTTAAATGTAATATGATTCAGTAATGACAGCAAATTAAAACAGACACATGGTTTGGCTCTTCCTCAAGCATATGCCAGCAGCAAAATAAAAAAGGAGCAGATTACTAGCATAAACAAGTACTAAATAAGTCAATAATTTTAAGTGCCAATGTAAGCAAGATAAACCACAATGGTTCTTGTCATTGTTGTCAGTTTTCATCATTTTTTTGCAAAGACCTCACTTGATGTACCATCCATAAGCTGTGCAGAGGCATTAGTTGGCGCAGTTTGCATTGGTTCAGGGGGCTCACTGAAATCCCTTGTAGCTGTAGCCAAAAATGCCTATCTGTATTTTTTGTAGTAACACAGATCTAATAATGTATTATAATGCCTTGCTCTAAAATAATAAACACAAAGGGTAAACTAATTGTGTGACTGTGATTATCATAAAGCATTGGTTCTGGTCTAATGAAGTATGGTAGCCTGCATGGGCGCTCTCGAACGCGCACCCATGACAGGCGGGAGAGGTTATGCGCTTCTTCAGCTCACCACCACTGCCTCGAAAGACTTTCTGATAATCAAATAATTGATATAAGCTGTTTCAGTTGTAGGATTTCTGATTTCTTAGGTTTGATCTAATATTGAATTGGTCATTTTGTCTAATTTCTATGTAATAAGTTCATTTAAAATGTACTTCTAGATCAGTTGATGTGCTTGAGAAGGTAGAAACAGATATTCAGATAAATCTTTCACCATCTCTGGAGAAATGCTAATAGCTGGGTTTACTGCTGGGTTTTGCAGTTTGTGTGAGTTTGGATTCTATGGTCATTTTCACAACATTCCATCATACATTGGGCATTAGTTGGGATATGAAAATGCACCTGCTAGTATCCTGATTATTAATTTGCATGTAAACGAAGCCTCAGTTGTAGGAAACATGTAGGAAATGTTTCTATCAAGTTTAGATAATATTCAGTAATGACAAATTCATGAGCCAATTGTTATATCTTCCGATTCCTATTATTATTTCTATTTTTCCTGTACATTGTTTCTGAATCCAGAAATCTCTGTGAGCCGTGAGTTGTTCACTATGTTGCATTCACTACCTTAAGCAACCCTTGCTGATACTTACTATTCATGTCATGCTTCAGGACGAAATTGTACATGTTGCAACTTTAAAGGAATACTCCAACGTTTGGGGCACAGTACCCTTTTTCCGCCTTACCCAGACTGAGACAAAATGTTCAATACCATTTTCACCTCTGTATGTACGCTGCTTCATTTCCTATGGGTAGAATTTCTTGTTAGCGCTTGAAGTCTACAAGCGTCATTAGCCTAGCTCCGTCAAAATGAAAAAATAAACTTAACATCAACACCAAAGCTGTCTTATTTACATAGTGTATCATGTGTATTGTTGTTTAGGGGAAGTTAGATAGTTGGAACTATAACCGCTGAACACATGTATCCTTCTGTCTAGCACAGTGATCCATGCACCACTGACAATGTAGTTAGTAGACGGAAGGATACATGTTTTCAGCGGTTGTAGTTCCAACCATCTATCTTCTCCTCAAATGTCTCTTTTTTTAATTCCAAGACATGTATTTCAAATACACATGATACATTGTGTAAATAAGACAGCTTTGGAGTTCTTTTTACTTTGACAGAGCTAGGCTAATGACCCCTGTAGACTTTAAGTCTTTATGCTAAGCTAACACAAAATGCTACCCATAAGAACCCAACCAGTGGATATACAGAGGTGTCTTGTCTCAGTCTGGATAAGTCGTAGAAAGGATATTTTGCCCAAAACACTGGAATATTCCTTTAAGTTAATGTGAAGTTTAATGATCCTTATGGGAAGTTGAATTGTCGTAGCAGCAAATAGTATTGGTTACAGTAAATCAGAGCTGAGCTGTTGCAGGGAATTTACTTACTCAGCTGACAACTGTCAAATGAGATAGAAACCTCTATAACATTGAAACACCTCTTTGTTCCCTCTTTCTGTCTCCCTTTATTGATCCTGATTTTCCTCAGTTTTGTATTCTTCTGTTATACAGCATATCAACACTTATCTTGATTTTAGTTATTTTTATACTTAACATGCTGCTTTTTTCCTTTTGTACATATGTTTCATATTGTGTCAGTATGTTCAACTGCTGTTATTTTGCACATCTTGCATACATATTTTCTATATTCATGCTCTGTTTTTCTTTGTTGTATGCTCTTATTTGCTGCGACTCAGTTTTATTGTGCTGATCAATAGAGTGTCATTTAATCTCTGTTTGTCTCTCTGTAGGTTTTCATCTGGAGGGCCCATTCATCAGTGCAGAGAAGAAGGGGGCCCACCCAGAGCAGTATCTTCGTACCTTCAAGTCTGCAGGGATACAGGACCTGATGGAGACATATGGCAGTCTAGACAATGTTGCCATGGTGACGCTGGCTCCCGAGCTGGCCAACAGCCAATCTGTGGTGCGGGAGCTCAGCCAGAGGGGTATCACTGTGTCCTTAGGTGAACATCATTTCAATAAAACAAGAATCAAACAGGCCCCAGGTTAATATGAGTTTTTCAAGGCCAAAACTGATATTTTGAGTTTAAGTTGATGGTAGCCAAAGGAAGCATAAGCACCTTGGTAACAGCCAACATGTATTTAGATCAAGTGAGCTAAGATGAAGCTGAAACTGGAACAGCAACCTGTTTTATTCTATAGAGCAATCCAGGAGATTTTGGATATATCTGTTAAACCCTAGCACAGACATATCTAAACAATTTGGCTGGGGAAAAATCAGTGAAGCGAGTGAAACCTAGGTTCAGCAGAGTCATTCTGAAACACCTAGGATTACTTCCGCTTTGGGAGCTACTGCTATAAAATGTAGGGTGAGGTACAACAGTGTCAGTCTGATACTGTTTTCTTCATGTAGGTCACTCAGCTGCCAACCTGTCCCAAGCTGAGGACGCTGTTCAGCATGGAGCCTCTTTCATCACCCACCTCTTCAATGCCATGCTCCCTGTAAGTCACAACTAGCCCTCATTTAGACTAATTTAAAGGAATACTCCAATGTTTTGGGCAAAAATAGTATGCAACCAAAGGCCCCCTGTGTCATAGTTTTTACTCAGCCGTTTGAAGTCACACAGCTCACCCAACAGAGTTGATTCCCAAAGCCCAAGTTGATCCCCCCAACCAACCGAGTAATTTCTAAGTAACCTACAAAATGTGCATCTCAAATACACATCCTAATGGGATAACTGAGCTGCCAATGGACATAGAGTCAAGCTGTTAACTATGAGCCCACTCTAGCCCTCATTTAGGTAGGTTTGACAGCAAGGCCTTTCCAGCAATAGAAGGTGGCACAAATTTTGAGGTTCACTATGCGGTCCACAAAAATTATAAGCCTACATAAATATAATAAATTTATTTGCAAAATATCTTCCTCACAATGAGAGCTAGGCACAGGACAGATTTTAAAATCCCACTCCCACAAGATTCTATCCCACTCCCACAAAAATATACTGTATCATATTTTGTCACACTCCTGCTTGCATACCTCATTGGTAGGTGGTGTCATGCATAAAAGAGAAATTAGTCTGATATATATTTGTTATTCATAATATTACAAACCATGGATGTTTAGATATGTTTTAACCACAGATGTGGAATGAGAATCCCATTCTATTTCTATGGTTGTAACACATGAGAATATATTAAACCCTACCTCTCTCAGTGCATATAATAATTCCAGGAGGTCCTAATAATCACCCAAAAAAGTTTTTTTTAAAATTTTTATTTATTTGTTTATTTTTTTTTATCATGTTCCTGCCCACCAATTGAATAGCCTACAAAAACATCCCTCACCCCAATTTACTTGCCTACCCCTGAAAGAAGTGAATTAATTTAATTTAATTATTATTTTTGCTTCTGCGGGATTCCCGTGAGTCGTCCTATTCTCCCACTCCTGCCTTTGTTATTTGCATCCCACACACTTCTGCATTTCACAATGAAAGTTTGTCCTGCACCACACCCTGTTGTGTCGGGTTTTGCGGGAGTGCAGACCTCTATTGTCAAGGACCCCATAAAACACTTCCACTTTTGCCCCAGCTTATGGCTCATTTGCAGGTGAGCAACACTGGGAGGTTCTTGCTCCTGTCAGATTTTAGCAGTTCATTCTAATGAATGGTTTTTGGTATTCTTCTTACCACAAGAAAGACTCATGTAAAGTTGGTAAATGCCATTTACTAAATGTCCAAATGTCGTCGATTTACCAAGGTGCCGCAGCATACATTTGCACTGGTGAAATCAAAGAAAAGCGGCACCGCTGAAAGTTGTGTGCTGCCAAATGCGTATATATTTTAAGGTGTTCTAATGTAGGACCACAAAAATATGGGAGGAGTGAATGGAAACCCATGCAAGTGACCCACTAAAGCTGATTCATCATGACTGATGGCCGGTGCAGCAAAGAAAGTTGTGCCTGTTATGTAACACCTTGGAAACGTATCTTTTAATTCCTTAATGCACCTTTGACCAGTTCAACCTGTCTTTCAGTTTCAATCTGACCTGGTGCATGCAATCATGCCAGCGCGCATTAATTCTGAGATCTTGGTTACATTGAGATCAGATATGAGTTGTGTGTGGAGATAAATTCGGCCACAATCTGGATATTGCAAGTAAGGTCATTAATTTACCACACAAAATGCCACAGTCCCTGTTTTACAGTGTCCACACAAAAAGTGTGTGGACACTGTAAAAGGTGAGTGTTTTGCCCATTATCTCAAAGCTGGAGGCATACAAAATTAGAAATACATTTCCTCATAAAAGTTCTTTATCCACAGTGTCTGAAAAGCTCAGAGGCAATGTGTTCTCACCAATGTTGGCTGCATTCTCTAGACAGTTTCCCTCTCCATTGGGGCCATCAGAGCTGAGGAATAGCATGCGATTTGTGGATGAAGCATATACCTGGTCTGGAACGCTCAACAGCTGCCACCTGTTGAGAGTTCTACCACTAAAAATGTGAAAAAACAAAGAGAACAGAAGCTTGTCCTTTAAACGGAGACATGTTACTTAATTATATCTTTTTCACAGCCATGTTGCTTTGCAGACATGCACCAGACATGCACAGGTATTTGCAGCTGTGCTCATTTATGTTATCAGTCATGGTAAATCACATGCTAAATTGAGAAATTGCAGTGATGAAATTTTGCACCCCAGGTGCTATATTGCAGCATGCTCGATAAATCAACCCCTTGGTGTCTAAAAGATTTTACACTGTAGTTAGTAAGGACTGTAGTCCTTAATTTTGCAGTAGCCTGTCAGTTAATAGCTTTTGTAAGTGGCTATATTGCAAATGTGATAATGATCCCTTTCTTATGATGTCTGTTTTTTCCTTGCTGTGTTGTGGTCCAGTTCCACCATCGTGACCCAGGTATAGTGGGTCTACTGACAAGTGACCAGATCCCTGATGGCAGGACAGTGTACTATGGCATGATTGCCGATGGGATCCACACCAACCCTGCTGCCCTGCGAATTGCCCACAGAGCGCACCCTTCAGGTCAGTATCAGAACCTTAAGTTGGGGAGGGAGTTGAGGAGGACAGAAAAAGCTTGGGGATTGTTGATTTTCACTTCAACCCAGCTGATGGTAACTAATGGCAACTGATGACATCTAATTTGCATTTTACATCTTGCAACAGTTCAGTTGTTTGCTCATAATTCTCCTGACATTTGAATGGAACATACTGTATGAAGCATTAGCTTAAATTTGAGGATATTTCCAGTCATATCAAATAAACATTAAGCTCTACATCCCTTGTTTCCTCGTGTCTCCCCTCTGGCCCCACAAGCTTTGCTCATCTGCTACCAATCTTCAAAAGAAACCTTCCATTTTTGTGAAACTAAACTCTGGTGGATTGATGGTCCAAATTAGAAACATTATTAGCAGTACAGATTAAATAACTGCATGGGTAGTTTTGTTATTTGTGTGTTTGTGTTCCCCACTGAGGATAGTGCTTTTTATGGAACAATACACCTTATGTGCCATTAGCAGTAATGTAACAGCTGGTATTCACTTTATTCAAGCATTCGCCTTGGAAAGTAGAGGAAAATTGGTACTGACAATTTCTGGGTCTTTTAAAGATATACACCAAATCTTTGGGCCAATCCCAATTCACCCTTTATCCCTACCTCTTAGCCCTAACCCCCGTTTTGCACGTTCATGTGTAGGGGTAGGGTGTCCTGATTCTTGTTGACATACATGGGAAGGGTGAAGTGCTACGGCTATATGGCCCTCCAAACAGAGGTTTTTCAGTGGCACACTCCAAACAAAGGGGTAGGAGACATCTCCCAGAATGTTTTGCGAAACGAGGAAATATAGCCGCTGGTGTGGAGAAAGAATCCCATAAATGTAAGTATTTCTTTGCAAATAACCATTCAAAAAATGTAAAATCTGTTGGAATATCTTAGATGTAATGAAATATGTAATACTTTCTTTATAATAAGCTTTTCACAAAAATTGTTATTCACGATGTCAAAAGAACCTCATTTAAAGATGTGTGACATTGTGCCCTAGTCCCAGTACCCACACTTGTGGTCTTGAGTGGCCCTCACAAGCCACTAAGTGTGGAAGGCTATTCCATGTCTGAGATGCATTTAATCCACACTTAATGAACCCTTGCCCTAGTACCGCTTTGGAGTGGTGTTCTGGGGCTGAGTGCATCCCACAATTCATCAGGAGTTTGTGTGCAGGCAGGGGCTGCAATTAAGATGACAGGCGAGAAACACTGATGTAGATAAAAGTTGTATTAAGTTATTGTAGCCTATTATTGGCCATAATGCCCAGTATAAATTTGGCAAGTGTGATCTTATTATTTGCTCATTTATTAATATATTTATTTTTGACAACGCTGTTGTTTTTCATGTTTGGATCACTGGGCCTTTAATTCACATGTTGGGCCTTTAATTCACATATCTATTTAGACAGTTTATCCTCTTTGTGTCGTTCTTGGGTCTCGAACACCAGTAACTGCTGCTGCAACTGGAAACCTCTTCCTTTAGCCAGTCAGTGTCCTGATGTGCACTGACAAAACTTCTGAACACTTGCAGTCTCACACCCACTAAATCGCAGAAATAAGCGACTCAAGTGGCTACCTGGTCACACAATGGCTTTGGCTTTGTCCCAATCCTCACAAGTGCCTGCTTGGTTGGTCAACATTTCATTTAAGGGATGAAAACATAGGGTCCAAAATTATCCAAGTGTTCCTGGTACATCATTGGGTCTGGTGCTCCATGCTAATACTTTAGCATACACTATGGGTTGAGGGTGGGTTGGCAGGTGTTCCTTTCAAACCCTGCTTGTACCAGCTCTAAAGCTAAATGGTGAACAGTGATTTCAGTAATCAGGGTAAGAGGGTAAGAAATTGGTGCATTCAGGCTGGATTTCTGATGAAGAAACGTAATTATTGGGCCATGTAAACCCTTTCCCTGAATTCTAACTGGCTTTTTACAAGTGTACATGTGCAAAAAAAAAAAACAACAGCAGATAAGGAAACTGACCTGTAAGTACAAAAAAACATACTCTGTTAAACACATGGGGAAGTAAGAACTTTATGTTCTACATGCTTGTTGAAGAACTCTAAATTTCATGGTCAGAGCTAACGTAAACAGAGGCCAACTGACCTGTGTTCTCTGACAAGTGACGGGCACTCAACATCCTGTTTAGAGAAGCTGCAGTGACAGTCTGGGGAAGGTCACAGTGGGGAAGAAACATGATTATTGAGGTATACGGGATATTCAGTAATCCGCATAAGGTCACATAATCCGGTTATTCTCAATGGGCCTCGTTTTATAACTCCACGTGTTCATTCATAGTTTTGCTGCCTTCAGTGAGAATCTACAATGTAGATAGTCATGAAAATAAAGAAAATGCATTGAATGAGAAGGTGTGTCCAAACTTTTGGCCTGTACTGTATCTGGCCACTGGATATAGGGCCACTTACTAATGTCTTCCACCCACTCGGTAATACCACAAGGATCTGTAAGTCGGTTGCCATTTGTCAAAGTTATTTTGTTCAGGTAGTTTTCGCGATCTTTCGTGGTTAATCCCCTTGCGTAGCTTGACAAACTATTACGCTCCGCTTCTAAGTGCTTGGTAAAGGCAACTGGACTTGTTAGAGGTTCTAGAAGACATTTCGCCTCTCATCCAAAAGGCTTCTTAAGTTCCAACTGACTGGTGGGGAGACCCAGGTATTTATCCTCTTGCAGAGTCATTTACACCTAGAGAGTCGTTGAGGTCACATTACGTATGCCTATAGCCAAATGTTAATATGTTTCCATCTTAACAGTTCTCCTCCTCCTGCTCTAATAACCAGCAGTCAGCTGCTGAGGTTAGGCTTGTTTTTGAGAATAACCGGCTCATCATATCACTCACAAAAACTCAGCCCAGTACAGGGTTGGACTCAGCATTTTGGCCCCTTAAATTATATTTTCCCTCAGTTAGATGAATTTGGCAGATTAAGACAAATAAAAAAACAGAGTGCTATAAGCTATTTGATCAAAAGCTATTTTAGCTTGACACTTAAAGTATTTCCTGATTTTCCCAGACATCGCAACATTTTAGGATAAAATACTGTCAAATTAGGTAGTGTCATAATTGAAAAAAGTAAATACTCAAGATAAAAAACAAAATGTTTAGTTTACACATGGCTTATGTGTGCTCTAAGGTTCTCGTAAATTTTCTGTTTGATAAATGCCAAATTTTATATGTAAACATCAAAGGAAATATGAAGGAAATACAAAAAAAAATGTTCGTATGCTGCTTTATAAATGACGCCCAATAATCAGGTTTCTTGTGTGCATGTAAATGTGCTGAATGTAACAAATTGCTCCCTGTTTCAGACCACAGCAAATCTACTACAAGTATGAAAATGTTCTAAGTATCAGCCTGTTCTCAGAGGTATAAAATGGTTATTTGTTCTCTCAGGCTTGGTGTTGGTGACGGATGCCATTACAGCTATGGGCCTTCCTCCTGGTCGCCACACTCTGGGCCAGCAGGTCATCGAGATCCAGGGACTCCACGCTTATGTGGCAGGTCTCACTTTATTTTCACTAGCAGTACATCATACAGAAAATGCATGGTAGTAACACTGACTGTTGAGTCTTCATGTCATTTAACAGACAGCTTGATACTTTGAATTTTTAGTCTTTGATTCACTGGGGCGTTTGTCACTGTTGGGAAACTTGACAGAGCGATTTAGAGGTGCAGATTCTGTTTTAATGGCTATCTGTATGTTGAACATGAGTAAATACGATTTCATACTCCCATGTTTTAGGTACTAAGATCCTCAGTGGCAGCATTGCTACAATGGATATGTGTGTAAGGCACTTCAAACAGGCTTCAGGTGAGTTTTTGCTTTTGTAGGTGGTTTCCTGTTCAGATAACACATCTTTAAGTGAAAAAAAAGGTCATCAAATCACCCAATTGTGAGCCCATCCAGCCGCATCACATATGCTGTTTCTTTGTATGTCCGCTAGTGAATACATTTGTGTGCAGAATCAACAAGAAAGCACAACATCCATGTCATATATAGATTGGATGGGGGGAGTGAGATGAGGTGTTTACAGTGACATTGAGGAGGAGCTGGATTTCAGTATTCATATTGGAGACACATTTTAATGCCAAGTGTACAGAAGCCTAAACCTAATCCAGCTACGTCAGACCCAGACACGATTTGTATAGATGTTCACACCAGATGGAAAGGGGGCCTGTCTGCCAAGCAACATGTAAAAACAGTCTAAACTGTCTTTGTGTGTGTGTGTGCGTGTGTGTGCATGCGTGCATGTTTTAACAGGCTGCAGTGTACAGGAAGCTCTTGAAGCTGCTTCACTCCACCCTGCTCAACTTCTGGGTATTAGCCATCAGAAGGGAAACCTGGACTATGGCTCAGATGCAGGTCAGGCTTCACTTAATGGCAAATGCCAAGTTATTCCATATGTTCATTTTGTGTGCATTTGGCCCTCAACACACACACAACCTTATTTGCAGACCTGGTTTTTCTGGATGATGCCCTCAACATCAAAGCCACTTATATTTCTGGAGAGGAAGTTTGGAGAAAATGACCTGAGATGAACCCTGTTGATGAAATGAACCTAAGCATCTATACTGTGAACAGCTGCGACCCTCCATGCCTTCAGGGAATGCTGTTTCCCACGGAGTTGCAAGACCACACTCCTGTTGATCTTTTTACAGTGCATCGTCTCCCACACTGTAGAAATACAAATCATTCATGAACTGTATTTTGTTCATTTCACCTGTTGTATATGCTTTTGCTTTCTCCTCTCAGATGTTGCCAGTTAAGACTAGGGTTTGACTGATATGAGTTTTTAAGCCTGTCACATATTTTTCAACTGCTATTGCTAGTATTTTGTGCCAATATTCATTGTCTTTAAATGTGATCATTTTCATGACCAGAAACTTGGAATTTTGTTTATGTCAGATTGTCGTGATATACTAAAGCACCATTCAAACCAAGGATGATAATGAGATAGATGATGATGATGCTGATGATGGATGGATGGATGGATGACATTGATGACACAATTTTTTTAAAAAAAAATTTTTAAACAAAAAGTCAATATCAGCCCCATATATCAGTCTAAGCTTAGTTCAAACCATTCCTGAAATTTGCCAAAATATTAGATTCGAAGATTGATCTATGCTGAGCATGAGTGTTTTTAGTGCGTAGATGAGATAAGAGATTGTTTGATTGGGGTTCAATGACTGATTATTTTCTTGATGTGTGGGTTGGACTTTTTTTTTGCCTATATGTAGCTGCTTTGCTTCTTGCGATCAGAAAATGACGTTTTAAAGGGAAATATTTTATTATGAAAATAGCTAAGCCAACTGTCACTGAATATGCTATTGTGGCATTAATCTTCTATGCAATAATATCTGCTGTTGAAATTATGTCTGTTGTTTAATTTTTAACCACGGATATAGAGATCAAGTAGAAAATACTGTTGAGTTCGGTACTTATGCAAGTACTGTTGTATTAGTACTGAACTGGTGGGGGTTAGTGATGAGAGTGAATCCTATCATCAGAAAAGGCGTTCTTATACATTCTCTAAATAATGTCATTTGATGAAATTATAGTTAAATATGGATAATGGTACAACTTGTTATTCCCAACTGATGCTCCAGTACTGGATATGGAAGATAACGACGCTTCTTCAGCTGCCTATTTATATCAGCGTGCCAGTCTGGAGGGATTCATTCCCTGGTAAAAGCCTCTGGCACTGGCATGTGTTCATTCAGCCCTAAACTATAACCACCTCGCTTACCTAGGGAGCATGCCTGATGGAACCCGACTTGGACTTTTTGTCAGGCACCACTCCTCAACTCGGCATATAACCTATCCAATACACCAGGTAACTTATTTCATAATTTTACCTTTCCCCTAATTTCCCATAAGGTTCTTTCACGACAATAAACAATGAAGGGCGGTAGCAGGCAGAATGGCAAATAATGGAAATGGATTCGTAAAAGAAAAAATAGCTTAGTGTTTAATGAAGTGTGCATAGATATGCGGAGCAGCGTTAAACTGAGAAATGTTCAGTGGGGTTTGGTGTCAAATTCTCTCCATACAAGTGAATGGAACTTTTCGGAGCTTGTGTTCCTCGCTCTCACTAGACCGACACATTTCAGTGTTTTCGGTTTCAATGCCGAAGATCGTAAAGAGGGAACAACACGAATCCTGATAGTACAAGAGGTCGATACGGGCCGACTGGTGAGCTGCTAGTCGGTCTACCAGCACCCGCTGTCCTGAAAATGTCCTACAGGCGACAGCGAGATCTGTCTGATGGTTAAACGCTTTAAGCTGTCCCCGCTTAACCACAGCGAGGCAGGAGGTAAGACATTTTTGCATTCAAAATAAAAGCATAAAATGTGGTAGCTGGAACTACCTTGCATCCTGGAGTGACATTTTACAAAAAAAATAATTTATTTATTTAGAGAGCATATAGCCTATAAAGCCACAAACATGTTGGAAGACATTTTTCATATATAGTGTGTTTTGCTTAAGCACAGCATACATGCGCAGATGCTCATAGGCTACTTGTTGCAGTAATAGCAATGACAGTTAAAATGTCTTTAATAGTTGAAGTAGTACCCCAGCTGAAATATTTGAATTAGCCCACTGCTGCTATTATAGCTGTTATTATAACTGCTACCTCTGCTGGTTTTACTTTTAGTACTTTTGCTATAGCGCAAGCTACTATTTTACTACTACTAGGCCTCCTTCTACTACATTTTTATGGCATTTTAAGAAATATGTGTCAAAAAATAATGAAACTACTAAGCTACAACTACTGTAGCTACTTGAAATACTTAATGCAAGTAGCCTACAGCTTTATCTACTTCAGCTGCATCAAGTATTGCGTAAATACTTGAACATTTTCAACCCAAAAGAACCCCATAAATACAGAAAATCTAGCCCTTTCTAATTATATGGCCTATTTATTCTTTTTCTGTTGGGCAACGGAGCTTTTATTCTGAAGTTTGTAACCGGAAGTTTCATTTATTGCGTTCCCTCTGACTTGACACTGATGAAAAGGTACAAGTGGTGACTGTGCACATCCTGCGCTTCAACTAATGAGGATATGCGTGGACATCTGATAGGGACACCGAGAATATTAATTTACCTCTTGTGTAATATTCCCTATCTGCAATCGGGTAAGTGTAGCTCTCACAATATTGCGGTTATTGTCATCATACTGTTGGTTTCTGCAGTTTCTAATTCAGCCACCGGCTGTATTGCAGTTGCGTCTGGTTACTTGGAGTCTATTTGAACTTCAGTATGAGCAGGGGCTGCAGCTGCATTGGATAACAGGAATCCGTTGTGCGCGGATGCTTTAGTGGACACAAATCCACGCGTTTCTATCTCTGTTAATTAGAATGATTTTGAGGTTTTATTAATTAATTATTTTTTAAATTTATTTATTTCAATTCAGCGTTAGATGTATAAAGAAGCACCCTGACGCAAACGAAACAGGAGACAAATGTTATTGTGAGATATGATTGTGACTTGGTGGGGATACAGGTACAGGCTTTGTTTAGATGGTTTGTCCTTATCTCAAGCATATATCAAGGTGATGTCTGAGTTAATAGAGTGAAATTAAGTCCTTGTTCAAGGGCAAAACAGCAGAGAGAGCAAGGAGAGAGCTGAAACCACAAGACACCAGAATTACAGATGCAGCAGTTTGTATGACCCTCTGATTTATTACAGCCTGATCAGTGTCACAAATGTATCTCTCTGTCCCATTGCTTTGTCGCTCCCAATACTGAGTATCGTCAGTATATCTGAATTTCATCCATTACTTTCACTGAACATTTAGACCACTTTAGGTCATCAGACTCAAAGTATTAAGATAGAAACTTTTTTCTGCCAGAGAAGGAGCACTCATTGATGTACAGTATGGTTAATCAATGTAATCAATATATCAATATATAAGTTTATTGATTTATCAAATTGATATTATAACAACTGTTAAATGATGAAAAAACAGATATTGTCCACCTCTGCTATGATGCAGTTGCATTACATATTTATTTTAGAGGTGATAGCCAACTGGTTTTCTGTTGGAAGCCCTTAACCTGAACTAATTCTAACGAGAGATTTTGGTGTATTTCTATAAGAACACGCATGATATTATCTTCATTTTAATATTCAAGGTTTTTATAGAGTGTTTTACCTTCCCATAGTAAACCTCTCGGGGAGAGATTGGATACTTGTAATTTTTTTGTAATTTTTGGGGGAATTACATAGTTAAAATTGAAGATGTTGGCTACCTGGCTTCAGTCTTAAAATATTATTATCAGTATTGGCTTTCAAAAACTCATTTTAAAGGAATACTCCAACGTTTTGGCCAAAACACCCTTTCCCTGACTTACCCAGAGTGTGACAAGATGTTCGATACCATTTTCATCTCTGTACGTCCACTGGTTCAATTCCTATGGGTAGTATGTCATGTTAGCTTAGCATAAAGAATTGACGTCTATATGAGTGTCATTAGCCTAGCTCTGTCAAAGTGAAAAAATAAACCTTACAGCAACTCCAAAGCTATCTTATTTACACAATATAGCATGCCTATTTGAAATGCACATCTTTTTTTTTTTTTTTTTAAACAAGAGTTGTGTTCAGCGGTTATAGTTCCTGACATCTAACCTCTCGTAAAATGACTCATTTTTTTTTTAAATTCAAAGATGTGTATTTCATTACCATGTAACACACATGATACATTGTGTAAATAAGACAGCTTTGGAGTTGCTCAAAGGTTAATTTTTTCACTTTGATGGAGCTAGGCTAATGACTCCTATAAACTTCTAGTCTTTATGCTAAGCTAATGTGAAATGCTACCTTTCAGAACCGAACCAGTGATGTACAGAGGTGAAAATGGTATGGAACATCTTGTCTAAGTCTCGGTAAGTCGGAAAAAGGGTATTTTGCCCAAAACGGAGTATTCTTTTAAGTGTGTAGGACTAAGACAAGCAATTTTGCTTTGAGTGGCTTGTAGTATATGGAAATCAAATACCAATATAGTAGTGTGTTTCATTATCTGACACCGGTGCATACACTATGTACTTTACTTTGACCTCTGCACAGAATTGGGGGCTCTTCCATTGAGCCAGCAACATCATGGGAAGTTCCACCTCCTCCCTTGTTGAAGAGGCAGAGGGTGATGCTGCACCCCGGGGCTCGGCTCTGCTCCCCTCACCCGTTATGGGCTGTTTGAGGAGCAGCCAGAGCACTTTCATCCCTCGGCAGCTTCCCAGACCCACCAGGCACAGAGAGCGCAGGTAAGCAAGCAACCCAGACTGGAAACAAAGTGAGAGTAAATGCTTTGTGCCTCATCAATAATCAATCACTCCAAGTTTCAAGTGCAATATGGAACAATTTAATACATTATGTAGGGCCATTTGTATTCTGTTTACTATTGTTTTGTTTTTGGCATGTGCAATATTGCTTGATTGCACACATGATGCAGTCACAACTTGTTAAACTGTAAATAAATGAAAAAAAAAACAACAGGGAAAACTATTTTTAAGAAACTGTAAGGAATACCCCAGCATTTTGGGCAAAATACCCCTTTTCTGACTTCCTCAGACTGCGATAAGATGTTCGATACCATTTTCACCTCTGTATGTCCACTGGTTCGGTTCCTATGGCTAGCATTTCATGTTAGCTTAGCATAAAGACTTGACGTCTATAGGAGTCATCAGCCTAGCTCCATCAATGTGAGAAAATAAACCTTACAGCAACTCTAAAGCTGTCTTATTTACACAGTGTATCATGTATTTGAAATACACGTCTTGGAATTTTTTGAAAAATGAGAGTCATTTTAGGAGAAGGAGAACTATAACCACTGAACACATATATCCTTCCATCTAGCGTAGTGATCCACGCACCACTGACAAAGTAGTAGACAGAAGGATACATGTGTTCAGCAGTTATAGTTACAACCATCTAATTGCTAACCTGAGACAGGTTAGTTTTACCCTACTGATAATGTGTTGTTGCAATAGTAATCTAAAAACAAAAAAAAACAAAACAAAAAAATCCAAGACGTGTATTGCAAATACACAGGATACTGTAAGGTTTATTTTTTCACTTTACAGAGAAAGGCTGATGACTCCTGTAGACTTCAAGTCTTTATGCAAGCTAACATGAACACGAAATGCTATCCATAGGAACCGAACCAGTGGACATACAGAGGTGAAAATACTATCGAACATCTTGTCTCAGTCTGGGTAAGTCAAAAAAAAAAAAAAAAAAAGGCATAGAATCCTACAGAATAAGTTGTATACTGATGGTCCCAGAGGCAACTTTGTAGAGCAATTGGATGACTGGACACTCAATTTCAGATACATCATATTTTGAGATACATCATTCCCTCAGGTCTTGTCAAAATACATTCAGTGGTGACTGAGATTTTGTGTATGCATGGATGAACAAACAAACACATAATGCAGCATCCTCAGCGGGCTAATTAGTGTAATTTTCATGGTAATAAGAAGCATAATTTCCCAGAGTTTTGCCAAAATACAATTAGCTGATTTTGAGATAGTACATGTGACTTATAGATGAACAAGGAAACAACTGAATGAGTGATGCCTTTAGAGGTCAGAAATGTCCTTGGCTTGTTGGTATCTCTTACTAAAACCCATCATGAGTCCCTTGGCATGACCAACTTCTCTGACAAACATCTTTTGGCTCACCAACATATTAATGTCAAATTAATTGCGATACATTGGTATAAAATCAAATAAGACTGATTGTTAGCAGCTATCTCATGCCAACATGTTGGAAGCAATTTTTATGTCGATCTTTCACTCCTGCCATCGCTCCTCTCCTCCACTGCTCTCCACGCTCATTGCATTGCATTTTTCACACTGGTTGGCTAGGCAGAGAGGGACTGAAACCTTTAAGTTAGTGTAGCTCAAGGCTAGGATGAATTTTGCATGATAAGTCAGTATGAAGTCAATCCCAGGCTTCAGTAGAGGCACCCCCCACCCCCACCTCCTTCATTGATTAGCACTGTGTCTGTGCCTAATATTCTGCCTGTATTTTGTCTAATACACGTCATCTCTGCAGCCATGCGCAGTTCTCCAACTGTATCTGACTTGGTGCCAGCCAGGAGTCAAGTTACTCACTGACAGGAAATGTAATGCCATTGGGGAATCCCTGATGGTTGCCTCCCTGCCTTAACCGTGTGTCGGCAATGCACACATGCTGTAATGGGTCAGAGATTTTCAGAAAGAATTCAGATGAGTAGTGATTTCTGGAGATGTCATTCAGATTCAGACAACTTTATTTATCTCAATACAGGCAATTAATTTGTAGCTTGCCATATTTGTACACAATCATCACACAAAACACAGACTCAAAGACAGCTTTATGGTAGGTTCAACAGTTAGACATACATGAGGTCAAAATGCAAAGTGCCAATAAAAGAAAAGTCAATAAATACAATGTATAATAAATACAGTGCCTAAAGAAATACCAAAGTACAGTATACAGTGCTATAATATGTGCCATAAAGAGACTACAAAAGTTTAAAAATGATTTCTTAGCATTAAGCAGCCCAATGGCAGAGGGAACAAAAGACTTTGAGTATTGGTGTGTTCTGTGAGGAGGCACAGCATAACGCCAGCCTGAGGGCATCAATTTAATTCACTGGCCAGAACATGGTCTGGTTGGCTAATGATCACTTTGGCTTTTTGGGCAGCCTGTTTCTCCCATAGTGAGTTCAAGTCCCTTTGTTTGACCCCAATGATCTTGGAACAGACTTTTACAATAGCATTAAGGCTATTCTTGTCCTTCACAGATAGACCATTAAACCAACAAATGAAAGATAAGGTTAAAAGACTTTCAATAAAAGATTGATAAAAATGACAAAGAATGATGTCACAAACACTAAAGGAATTGAGCTGTCTCATCTAATGCATTCTTTGTTGTCCACATTTGACATGTTGTATTGTCATACACACATTCATACAGTTAACCCATAAAATAAAATCTTATATACAGTCACGATTTCATGGTATGCACCATGAACCAATGAGCCACCAGGATGAAGTGTGATTTAATAAATTGATAATTGGTATTTCCAATGGCATAGAGATGTGAAGAGGGCCATTTTGACAGACAGGATAGACAGAGAGAGAGGGAGGGGGGATGACATGCAGCAAAGAGCCTGAGCTGGAATTGAACCCAGGCTGCTGTGGTAACAACACATGTTACGTGCTTTACCAGGTCAGCCACTGGGCACCTCTGAAGAGAGCCATTTGCATACATGTGAGACATCACTTCCTTTTGGCATGAATTCTATTGGCATGAATTCTCCCAATGTGAGGTTCATTTACTTTATTTATGGACGGTCTAGCAGCAGTAACTTCATATGTCTGCGAGACTTATCAAATGTCAGCAATGTTAACATCCTGACTGTGTTAGCTTGCCGCTGATCCCTGCATACAGCAAAAATGTCTCTCCCTCAGGCACAATACAAAGCAGTGTTTACTAGTGTAATTTTAAGACATTTTTTTTTATCTTCCCCTCATGATACCTGCAATCTGAATATGTTTATAAATGCATCTGTTATTTATTTTCTTTATTATTTTCTTACTGCAGCTAGAGTAGTCTGTGTATCATATTGTTTGAATGAATGAACCTGACAATATTCAGTTAGGAATGCTGCATAATGAGAGGCGTGAATGATGTCATTGAGGTGCCGAGCATGATCTATAAGCACGTCAATATCAGACATCGACATATCAGCATCGTTTTCAGTGTTGTTATACAATATATCATTGCTGAGCAAAAGAATTGAGTTAGTAACAAATGTGCATGGCACTTTTTGAAAGAAAGTGCATTTGAAAGTTTATGTCTGCATACAAGCAGATTTTTACAGTTCGGGACTGAGAGATTTAATAGCTGAGCTCTGCATCACAAGAACACCTGCACATTATAGAGAGTTTGCACTGCAGTAACCTATCCAGGTAGGGTTGTGCTGCAGGGGTGTAGGCTTGATGCCAAGACTTACAGTACAGCTAGAAAATGTGGGCCAGCCACCACAGATGTCCCAGTGGCTCCATGTGTCTAAATTTCTCCTCGGATGCTACAGCACAGCTAAAATGGATCTGCTTTACAGTCCCAGACTTGATGCAAAATGAGGAAAACGGACCTTGTATAGATTATAGTGTTTTTGTAACCTACACTTTACATTGGATTACAAAGGGCTGAGTACACTGCACATAAGCTGTTTTTCCAGTGGTGAAATATCTAGCATAGTACATAGCATGTGGGCGGCAAGAAATTAATAGATGTGGCACATTATATCAGTCTCTCTGAGGAACCAGTTAAAGCATGTTTATGTTGTTACAGTCATGCAGCTTTTTGTAGCATTAGCATATTCATGCATTTTAAGTTTCTCTGTCAGTCGCCACCAGTGTTGGGGTCGTTACTCAAAAAAAGTAATGTATTACACATTACTCGTTATGTTTCAAAAAAGTAATCAATTACTTTACTTAATTACTCCCTATACAAAGTAATTCATTATATACTACTCGCCTGAGATGCATTGTTATTTGAGTTATTTGGTGTCAACAATATAAATTTAAACCTTAGATATCAGCACAAATTCCTATCCTAATAAGGAGGACATACACAATATCCATCTTTTATGTTCTTTATTAAGCAATACCACAAAGCTGACCACCCCTCAAAAGTTGTAAACTGCTCTGCCATTTTGTCGTTTCGTTGTCTCCCACGAAATCATCCATCATCCATCCATCCATTTTCTTCCGCTTACGACTGCCACCCATATCACAAGGCACCGGCCCCTTCTGATCCTTCCTGTGGGTGGTGGGCCTACGGGAAGGCGGGCCCACGTCGCTCCTTC
>OMKZ01026503.1:0-26132 GCA_900302535.1 Neoniphon sammara
TAGGTGGGTGGGTGTATGACATATGTTCCCACATTGCTTATGTCATTTGTTCACCAAGTGTTCATCAGCAGCTCCTGACATTAAAGTTATCACTTGGCACTGAAAGGCCATGGCTGTCAGCGGGTATTTAAATGGCACTGCCACTTAAGCTTTATCCCAGACAACCATTGTATTTAACACAATAGCATGACTGCCACTGCCATCTGTTACACAGCAGCTACTTATTGGAAAACCAGCTCCATTATAAAAACACATGAACCACAGAAATATCTAGCTGGGAGCAAATCAATAACCCAACAGACATCTAGAGCTAATAGGTACACTAAAACAAATATCAAGCGCATGATCAAGCACTGGTGTTGATAACATACAGTAAATAAAGAGAATAGAGACAGGTGTTCAACATCTGATGCACTTGTTCCAACAGACCTACCTCTATAATACGATTGTCTTCCACATCAATTTTTATTACAAAGTCAGTCCCTCCGACATATAGTTCATCTGAGTCCTCATTATAAAAGAAGACAGTATGGTTCTGATGGACTGGATATTGAAGCTGATGATTAATTTTGTCTGGAAAAAAGAAGGGTCAGGCTATCAGCACCAGCTACCAAAGTTAGAAACAAGTGAATAGCATAGTTGTGAAAGGCACAGTAATACCAAGTTTGAGACCTTGGCGCATCTAGAAGAATGTTAGTGAAGGACAAACTGAACAATAACTATAGTGTGTGCAAATATTCTACATCTACTGAATCATATCAGGCGGAGTCATCATTTCCTTTAGAAGATATTATATCCAGTATGCTAGATTCTGATTGCCATTAGACCCTTTTTCACAGCAGTCATTTTGACATGCACAGCAGGGTAATCACACGTGTTTCTAATGACATTAATTAAGGTTGTGTTTCATTTAAGTGTACCAAAGGCTTTCCAATGACCCCAATGTTAGACCTAATGGAACACAACCTTAATTAATGTCATTGGTTACACCTGTGTTTACCTGCTATTTTATGTCAAAACGACTGATGCGAAAAAGATCTGAGTGTGAACTATCTTAGAGTTCAGCAGAGGATTATCAGACTGTAATAGACTAATTGCTCTTTGCTAAATTACCTTTGCCAAGTTTGCTCGCATCTACAGAGAGGTATCAGTTATTTGAGCCACTGTTGATTTTGAATAGCACAGAAGCCATTAGAGAATCTTAACCATCTTAATATATTAACTACCTAAATAAATTACATGAAAGAATAACAAGCCAAAATCTTACCTTGGCCCTTAATAAGTCTGGGAATATCTTTCAATCCTAGGCTTGGTATATCTCTTAATTCAAAACTGAGCATTAACTGACGATTCCAAGCGAGCCAGAAATAAATTAGGACAAAATGCCTCATTTTGCTTTTTCGTTAGTGAGCATGATGCGCTATTTTTATAACTGTTGTCATTACAACAGGATGTCAATTGAAACGTCTTCTAGTTTACCTCTCACGACAGCAGTCAAATTAAACTGTTCACAAAATCTTGGCAGCCGGTTTTATAGTTGCGCTCTACTGCAGTAATTACGGTGTGCGTCACACGTCACACACCAAAGCATTGCTTGGACGAACACATAAAACAGTTCATGTTACTGAAAATGTAGGCATATAATATGTAGATCAAAGGAGTTGCACATCGATAAATTTTTTATTTAATGATTTGTATTTTGAAATGTGGAGGTATTTTACTGTACTACTTTTGGAAAATTACAAGTTAAAATCACTTATTGTTTACACGCTGAAGCATGGAATTTTGTCCCTTATTTGACTTGTCATAATTTATTACCACCACAATTTGGAGACATTTTACTGTACCATTTTTGGGAAATTGCAAGTTAATCAACCTCCAAGTGTCACAATACACTATTATTGATGGAATTATTCTGCCTATTTGAGAGCTGATCCGTAAAGCGCCGAACTCCATCCCTCTCCCTTCTCTATCATCCAATCACAGACAATAGTGAAACTACTTCCGGACTTGAATTGCTTCTCTCAGCTGACACAGCTATGGTAAATACATTTGTTAATCACATTATTTAGCTTATTCAGAGTGAAGTTGTTACAGAGGACATTTTAGACACGCAGTTTATATAGTAATGTATTAAATTACCTCACTACTTGATGCACATTCATTCACCAATTGATGTAGCATTCATTCTTGCTTCCCGCTAGCGGGCTAAGCTAGCAAGTTGTTGCTACTGTGTAACGTTAAGTACAGCGTAACAACACTTCAATTGTATCTTGTTTGTCACAGCGGTTCCGTTTTTGTGGAGATTTGGACTGTCCGGACTGGGTGCTTGCCGAAATAAGCACATTGGCAAAGATTGTGAGTAGTAAACATGTCGTAGATGATAAACATCAGTAATAGCGAGACAGCTTCTTTCCCCAATTGTAGCGAAAATTAGTTTGATTAAGTGATGTTTAATTAATTGATTTTTCCCCTCTGCCTCACTGAAATAACAGTCAAGTGTCAAGATGAAACTCCTGTGTGCTCAAGTGCTGAAAGATTTGCTTGGGGAAGGCATTGATGTAAGTGTCCAAATATTTGCAAATACGTACTCTTAATATACACACACTGTATTCACATTGATAAATACTGTCGTCATGTCTCTTTCAGTATGACAAAGTTGCAAAACTCACTGCAGATGCAAAGTTTGGTAAGTCACCTTTATAATGCTACCTTATTTAAAACTGACTGGTTGAATTGCTTTACACATAAAACTGCACCATCATGCTAACACTGACATTCTAGTGATGAATCTTTTTGTACCGTGCATTCATGTTGTCAATCCATTTTGCAGAGAGTGGAGATATCAAAGCTAGTGTTGCAGTGCTGAGCTTCATTTTCTCCAGTGCAGCAAAGCATGACGTTGACAGTGAATCTCTATCCAGTGAGCTGCAGCAGCTTGGTCTTCCAAAAGGTAGGTCCTCTGGGTTTCTCTGTATTTGCCAAAAAGGCTTTTTGGTAAGTGTGTTACTCAGAGCTTTGTCTGCACTTGATTTTGTTCCAGTGCCAGGAGAAAAGTCAGACAAAGCCATTTGACAAAGCAGCACAAAGGTGGAAAGGCAAAACCCTAGATTGTATTTCTTCAACCAATATCAATACTCCTGTGCAGTTTCAGCATTAGTTAGAGATTGTTTGTTGTTCTGCCCAGGTGGGACACACAAATTAAAGTTGGCAATATGCAAGGAACACATTGTGAGGACAGTGAATAGTCACAATTGGCTCTCTGCCAGCATGGGACTGTATATTCTCTAAAAATATTTTGTGTAAATGATTCATTCTGATTATCTACTTATCAGTTTCAGTGTGTTTATCAATTATGTGCGCCTGTTCTTTTAGAGCACACAACAGGCCTGTGCAAATCTTATGAGGACAAACACTCTGCACTGCAAGACAAACTAAGAGAGACAAGCCTTAGATGTAAGTATTCCAGTTCAACATGGCATTTCATTGGAGGAAGACAAAAATAACTAATGATGCAGGTTGTGTTTTGTGGGACTGCTGACACCACTGAAACACGAGTGGTCACTTATGCTGTGTAATGCATTTCAGTGGGACGGCTGGAGGCGGTGTCCTGGCGGATAGACTACACACTGAGTTCAAGTGAACTGAGGAAAGTGAATGAGCCTACAGTTCATCTTAAATTGCAAGCACAAGGAGCAGAGTCAGGCTCCACAGAGACCACTGTAGTCTCTGTTTCTGCTGACAAGTTCAGAGTCTTACTCACAGGTCAGTTTTATGGGTTGCCAATAACAGTCCTTTTGTCTTCTTTCTCTTCTTCTTCTTTTTTCTTAACCAATTTCACATTTCTGATCATTTTCTCTGTGTATTTCTACAGAGCTAAAACAAGCCCAAGCTATGATGAATGCACTTCAATGAAGCCTGAACTTCAGCTTTCTACAGTACTTTCAGTCTTTGATATCTGATGAACAGCAGCATTTGATGGAAATAAACAGTGGAGCTGACAGACTGCCATAAGTGCCATATTGATACCCTGAATAGTATTGCTTTTGTATGCACTTGTTAATGTATAACTTTATGTCTGGACTGGGTGATTTGTCTCACACTGCAAAAATGTTGAATGGACCATTTTTGTATATAATAATATGATATTGTATATAATTTCACACAGTTAATTGAATTATGTTTATAGGTTTTCATTTTACCAACGTCACATGCCAAGAATAAATAAAATATGAGAAAACAGATCCTCTCATCATTGGCTTCCATTTCCGCAATGCCTACAAGTCCCATCATGCATTGGGTTGTTTGCAAGCTATGTTGTGTTCCTGTGTTTTCTGCAGCACGGTTGTCGAAAACGCTTCGATCATTTAATCCTCTGTTTTGTATGAATCATTGCAGAACATATGTTTAGCGCAACAGCAGATAATTACGAACAATGAAAGTCGAAAGCCAGAAAACTGTCTCGCGATATTTCAGAATGAATGGCTGCCTGCACGGGCACGCTGATGTTACACAAGTTGTTTGATAACACTTACCTATGTTATATACCCTCATGCCATTTCCTTTGTGTAACAGTCTTGCAGAGAAGTAAGGTAGTGAACTCCTAACTTATTTATCTACAAGTAACGCCAAATCTGCTATCTGAGAAAGTGTCTGACCCATTTTCTTACCCGGGTAAGTAACCTGAACTGATTACTCTTGCCACTCTGTACTAAACAGACACGTTAAAATGACACATTTTTTTTTAGTCCTGAATGCAATAAGTACTGTGCCTACCGCTGCTGCATGTTTTCTTTTTGGATTGTATGAATGCAGAAGTACGGGTCAAAACTTATGAGGAAACTTAAACACACATCCTGAGTGCTTTAGATCATTGCAGTGTTCTGTTTTCTAATAAGCTGGCTTTGCATGCTTATTGCAATGCCACGTCCATTGCAATGTCAATTAATTTGATCATTAACCATTTAAAGGTGCACTATGCAAAACTGCCGGGGTTTGATGAACCTTTAGACTGAACAGGCAAAAAACGTGAAATAAGCACACAATTTATCAATGAATTGGACCGATAATGAGAACCATGTAGACTAAACCTTTGAATATTGAACGTTTTTGTCAGATGAGTCTATGGTCCTGACTTAATTAATGACCATTCCGCATAGTGAACCTTTAAAGTGATACCTTGAGTGATATTAGCTTGCTCTCTGCAGTTGCAAGCAGGAACTCATCTGTTAAAGCAAAATGCCTGAGGGACCGGAGCTCCACCTGGCCAGTCTATTTGTGAACAGGATGTGTGATGGAGTAGTGTTCACGGGACCAGTTACAAAGTCAGACGTCAGCAAAAGTCCTGATGTGCCCTTCACCTGTGATGCCTATCGAATCATAGCCACCTCCAGAGGGAAGGAAGTGAAGCTCACACTGACACCCTTAAAAAGTGATGACAAAAAGCACAGAGTTAAGTCAGGGCAAGCAGACCAGCCCATGGACATTGTGTTCCGCTTTGGGATGTCAGGCTTTTTCCGCTTCACCACCGAGGACCAGCTACCCAAACATGCACATCTGCGTTTCTATTCCAACGAGAAGCCCTGCAGGGTCCTGAGCTTCGTGGATGCACGTCGGTTTGGCAGGTGGGAGCCCAATGGGACCTGGCAGCCTGACCGAGGGCCCTGCATCATGTTTGAGTATGAGAGCTTCAGGTTAGGAATTGCACAGTGATTATGTTACTTCTGTCACTTACCCAACCATAAGGTCTACTAATGTGACTGTTACACTGACCACTTCATTGTTGTTTTGCAGGGAGAATGTGTTGTCAAACCTGTCCGACCGTGCCTTTGATCGGCCTATCTGTGAAGTTCTGCTCAATCAGAAGTACTTCAATGGTATTGGGAACTACTTGAGGGCTGAAATTCTTTTCAGGTGAAATACATTAGTATTGTTCATTTGTTTACTTTGCAGGGATAGTGCACATTACTAAGTGTTTCTATTTGTGCCACAATTGGCCCAAAACAGGGAGAGCAACTCTTATTTGTAGCTAATAAAATTATAATGAGGTCTTTACTGACTGGAAAAAGACTTGTACATATTAAATTCTTGCATATCTGCCTGCAAAGACTCAGGCTGAAAAGGTGTTTTCACTGCAAGCTTTCCATTGTTTAGATTATGACCCCAAAAACAATAATACTTCTCAGAAGTTAGAACTGCTTCCTTCAGATACGAAATGAATAGCTTTCTTTCAATTCATCTTGGTTCCTTACATCCTGTGGGAGGCACAATGATTCAAGCATGTTTTAAGAACAAAAGAGCCCTTTCATAAGACGGAATGGACTTAAATTAGTCTTTCGTTTCAGACTCAGCATCCCACCCTTTGTGAAGGCAAGGACAGTTCTGGAAGGCCTTGAGACAGAAGACTTAAGGGAGAGCAAGAAACATGTGAAAAATGAGATCGAGGACACAAAGGTGAATGAACAAGGGAGATAGTTGGCAGATCAAACACTGAGTGCATTCACTTTTCATTTTCTAACAACCACTGTTTGTTTGTAAAAGAGCTTAGACAGTTCCACGAAGAAGAAAGTGAAAGTGGAGCCTGCTGACCTGCTCAGACTGTGCCACACCGTTCCTCTGGAGGTGGTGAACCTAGGTAGGCTATATGTCTCATCTGCTCATAAATCCCACAACTCAAAAATGATTCTCTTAGGGTTGAGTGAATGGCTTCTTGTAGTGTCCTCAAACTTATATATTTGTGTTTGACACATTGCATTTTGTGATCCTTTTACCCTTAAGGTGGAAAAGGCTATGATCCTGATCCTGAGAAGGCGGACTACTCCAACTTTGAGGCGTGGCTGCAGTGTTACTATGTAGATGGGATGAAGTCTCTCAGGGACCACAATGGCAGAACAATGTGGTTCAAAGTGAGTTGTGGAAAAAGCAGAGCTGTTTTTTTTTTCCTCTTCTGGTAGGGTTAGGGGTATGTGAATATTATGCATCATTGCTACTAGTAACTGCTGTTCCAATTTCAGGGAGATCCAGGCCCCATGGCACCTAAAGGTAAATAATACTTTGAATGAATGAAATGGGAGCTCATTTATGCTAAAATGTGTCTGAAAATATAGGTATTGGGAGCAAAAAATATCTGTTGTCTTTTCAACCCACAGATGCAAAATCACCCAAGGCCAAAAAGAGAGCAAAGAAAGAGGATGACCATGACTACACCGGCAAGAAAAAGGTACAAACCAGAACTTTCTTCCTTTAACTGCTTGGAGAAACTCTACAGACATTTAACACCTTTTTGATTCCATTAGGTGGCCAGGAGTCGCTCTGAAAGCAAGATAAAGGAAAAGGTGGTCAAACAGGAAACTGTGACAAAAAAGACAAAGAAAGAAAATGACAGACTTCAGAAGGAGACTGGATCCAGGAGACGCAAGTCTGAACCAAACGGTCAGGAACTCAGCACACCTCAAGTCAAAAAAAGATCAACTGCACGCAGGAGGAAGAGCAGCAGTGCAGAGGCATCTGCAGGTGAGACTCTGATCTTGGTAGAAAATTGGTAAAACATTAAAGCATTTTTCTGATTTTTCTGTGTTAACTCATTAGATATTTAACCCGAGTCCTTCATGTTGCAGGTCCACAGAGGAGGAGTGAGAGAGTGACCAGACAGTGCAGCAAATAAACACAAGCTCACTACAGACAGACAAGACACTACTGAATGGGACCATTTTATGTTTTTATACCATCAAATATATATTTTTTAAAAACAATTAAAAGATTTTTACAAAAGCCATGCTGCTGTCTACTGAACTGATGCAAAACAAGCCGGTTATTATGACCAACATTTATTCAACTTGTCAGCATGAGACAAATATCAGGAGAGAAAGTATCAAACTCTATTTGATAACATCAGGTATAAAAGTTGTGACAGTGCTAAATCATACAGCTCAGATGCAAAAGGCAAAAAAAAAATGAATCTACAGGTCTGTCCATTTATTGTCAGAGCAGCTCCAGACTAGACAGCTGTAATGTGTCTGTTCAAATTAGAGTCTTCATTTAAATATCTGATAGCCTTTTAACAGTTGTTCATGTTGAATCATTTATCAGATCAGCCATTATAAGATGGTGTGAATTTCTGAACCAAGTTGTACTCCATTTAAATTGATCCATATAATGTAACTGATCAATATTTTAGATGTGACAAGCCTAAAACATAAAACTCAATAGTAATCACAGGAAGAGGAGGAGTGACACAATTTCAAAGGGACTGAAGTTTAAAGTTATTCCATCTGGTGTAATTTCTGCAGGCCTGGTCAGGTCTTGGTGCTCTAGTAGATCACAACTGAAAAGGGGAGAAAAAGTTGGATTTTTAGCTGACAATGAGACATGTCTGGCCACGTTTCTGGAATAAAAATAAAAATGCTTACTGCCAGGCTTCTCGGATAGGGAGGGTGAAGTGGAGTGCTGCGGTCGTGCTGCTCCCATGTGACTCATACAGGCGAACCACAAGCGCACCCTTTCTGTCCTCAGCCTGTTACAGTAAAAGATGATGATAGGGTAAAGCTTCTTTAATGACCCCAGAAGATTAAGTCAAGTGTGATCAAGGTGAGCATTTGATGTGATACCAGTTTAACTGTCTCGAGGATGACTGCTGCCTTGGTGACAGAGAAGGCGCTCCATGGCACCGTGTCAGGCGAGGTGGAGTGGATTAGCCTCAGAGGGAAATTGAGGTTGTATGCACATTGGATGACAGATGCATCTTGGAAGGATCCTGCATTGCAGTAGACAACCAGTCATTAAATGCTGCATCTTAGTTTCACCGTTTATGCAACACAATGTTCCATAAAACAGTTAAAAGTTTTTAGAAAATTGAGGTAAAAAATTTCAAACTGACCTGTATGTGGCATGACTGCATAAGTGAAATGATGAATCCCCATATCAGCATTGGCATCTGGGGCCTTAGGTGCTCTGAGTCTGAGACAGACATATGTACTGTTAAACATCTAGATATAAGGATTATTTATATTTAGTGCCATTAGATTGTATTATTTGTGGTGGTGGTGTACATGAACATTGGGAAATCTCACAGGGATAATGTCATAGTGTTCCGATGAACTGAATAACCGTATTTGCAGTCATTCAGCAAAGCAACTCCAAAATTGTGCTCTGATAAGTCAGCCCATTTGTGACCCCAAACCTGAGAATAGACAAAAAAAAAAGATGGAAAATAGCAAAAAAATAGTATATAGCATGTATGTGCAATGAGCACCACAGGTACTTGGGAAAAACATTTGTTTGACATTATTGTGAAATGATTAAGTGATGACAAAGTATTCAGTGGACAGGGCTAAAACATCAAACAAGGTATCATTATTTAACTACTTGTGAAGGTCAGTAGCTTATCATACAGTGGACTGCACAGTGTCATACCTCAAATCTGGCCCAGTCCCAGGACGTGTTCCTGTGTGTGGGTCTCTGCAGGTGGCCAAACTGGATCTCATATGTGGCGTTGGGGCTGTGCACTCGCACTGGGAATTCCACTTTAAGGAACTTATGTGACTCTGCCCACTCCACCTAGAATTATAATATAGACTAATCCTTAAAAACTATCCTATCCCATTCATGTCCTTTATGGTTCTGTAAAGCATTTGTACTTTGTTGAAAATCCTTGAATGAACTGAACTTGACACCATATTTTAACTGTTGGACCATGCCAGCTTTGCATCTTTGGAAACAGATTAAGATGTAAAAACATCAACATCAACATCAACATCAATGTAGCATACCTGTGTGTTGAACTTGATGTACGGACACATGGCATCTAGCACAATCTCCTGTGTGATAGTGCTCTTATCACTGATCCTGAGCGTGAAACTGATGCTGCCTCGGAGCCCACCTGAGGACATGACTTGGACTGGCTGCACCACTTCCAGCACTGGCTTCCTATGGGTCAATATTTCAGCCGAGTTTATTATAATCCTATAGGCAAAATTTATTTCAAAGTATTTTAAAGAGTTGAAGTTAAAGGGTTGGTACAAGATGGATACAACAGCAATCACCTTGTCTGAAGATGGTAGTCCATTACATCCCACGCATCCCAGTACAGGGGGATGTCATCAAACATGACAAACTGGTTTCCATGGCAACCATCACAGATGGCTTCTCTGAAACCGACAGAGTGGCGAGACAGTTATTAATTCAGCACTGATAATGCTGTAATACACAGTGCACTAGTACTTCTTCATGTGGCCCTACCTGTTTGCATCGACCAGATATAGTGATGCCAAGCTCCCGTTCTTGTTTATGATAGTTTGTAAAATCCCATTCTCCATGAGGACAGTGCCATCAGCCTGTAATGTTAAACAAGGACTCAGTCAAGTTGAATGACAATAGAGCTGCTTTAACAAAAAGTCCTCCACATACAGCAGCGTACCTGAACCGTGACAGAGACCGGAGTCACAGGCTGTGTGTCTTTGACGGGGGCCAAACCAATGCTAGGAACACTGACCAGAGCTATTAATACCACAGATACAGAGCAGCAGACAATGAAATGTAGTTTGGAAGGCAACAATCGTAATGACTCATGTAAATTTCTAACATACCTAGACCAGGTTGCCTGGTGCCATCCTGGAGCTGGATGACCTCATTGCGTTCCCACGGCAGGGAATTGAACACAGCAGTTGAGTCAGCTCCCTTTTCCTTTGACGTCAGAGCATTACATGCCTCATCGAGCAGTGAGCCACCAACACAACGGATATCTAACATACAAAAAGTGATCTGCTTTTATTTTGAAAATCTAGGTATGGCTGTAAGTCGGCACAATGGACACAGTGTTTGTGATGAAAACAAATCTTGCTTCATAATGTACCTTCATAATACCTGAGTGCATCCTCCACAACCATCTCTATACAGCTACCAGGAATAACATCATGGAACTGGTTTAGAAGCAGCAGCCTGCAAGGAAAACAGAATTAGCCATTTCAAACTGAAAGACAGAGCATCAAGCTGATGTGTGTGTGTGTGTACCTCCAGAGCTCCTGTAGCTGTTTCACTGGGTACTCAAAGGCCTCATCCCGCCACAGTGCCAGGCTGCTGGCAATTTCAATGTCATGCAGCAGGGTCTCACACTGCCGGTTCCCAAGTTTTATCTGGAAACAACAGACCAGGCATGAATACTATTTTGACAACACAAAAAGCACACATTTTCCAAGCATTTTAAGAGTCATCTTCTCCCAGCATTAGTAGTTCCTAGCACTGACTCTTTGTCATTCAGTCTGAGTAGTGCGTTATTCTTATTTTTATATCTACAGCATAGCTATATATTTACTTATATTTTTATATGTATTACATATATTTCTTATCTATTATTTTGACATATACTGCATGTCTCTGCATGATGGTTTTCCTGTTCAGAGTGTTGTATATCTATTCAGCGTGCACATATATAGTATCCATATTTTCACAATGTGAGTAAATCCGTGCATGTTAAGTAATTCAGACTATTTCCAGTGTTTCCCACTCTTATAGTTTATCCAAGAATTGAAAATGGCAGCAGCATGTGTTTATCTAACCATACAGTTGCTTATATTCTGTTTTAATACTTTTCTTTTTTTTCTACTGTTTCTATCACTTATTGTATTTACATATGTGTTAAATTTTTTTTTCAGCTGAATCCCTTGATTACCCTATGGGAATCAATAAAGTCCCATCTTTTCTTGTCGTGAGGACTGTGAATAGAATTTAATTTTGAGAACTCAGGCTCACCTGTGCCTGGGTGGTGTATGTGCCATTGTGAAGCTCTAAGAAGAGCTCTCCAGTCCAAGTGCACAGCAGAGCTGAGTCTGCCTGAAGCTCAGAGAAAAGCCTGTCAGGAGTGGACATCCTGACCCTGGGAAACATGGACCAAGTTTCAATAGAATGAAGTGACCAATGATGTCTGTGTTGTTATTCTGACCACAGCATGACTGTAATTATTAGCATTACAAAAGAATGGCACAATGACTTGTAGGCATCACTCATATCCTTTTGTATTCAACAAATGCCGAGCAGTCTACTACATACGTGCTAATCTGCTTGTTTGAGACGTGAGTCATACGGGAATCCCACAGTGTAGGAAATGTAAATTAAACATTCTTGACAAATTTATTGCTAGGAAGTCCGGTATAATTTTGACGTCTATGATGGGCATGGCCAGTGTTACAGACAGTTGCTGAGTCAAAACTGTGGGACAGAAACTGACTTAGGAAGTCCATCTGTGTCCTGGACTCTCTGAAGTCTGTCTAGCATCAGCTGTGTGGGCCCACCACCACCGTCACCAAAGCCAAACAAAGCTGCACTGTGATTGGCTCTGCCTTTGTCTTTGTTGTTTTTCACAGTGTTGACCAACTGGGGGCAGAGGGAGAAAAACAGAGGAATGTGAGCCTTGTGAGCACTGTAAATGCTTCCTACGCAGATTTAACATTTACCACAAAATGTGTACTGGAAAGCAAACTCACATCTTCAACCTTGCCCTTCATCTCGTACGAATTTCCGGGCGGGAAGTGAGTTAGGACCTGGGAGCCGTCAATGCCCTCCCAGAAAAATGTGTTGTGCTTCAGGAAAGAGAAACAGTTGTAATGAAATGAAACCTTAATTTTTCTGCATTCATTTTCATTCATTGTTCATCAGATTTGCTGTGGGTGGTGCTGTGGCATTTACTCACAGGGAAAACATTGACCAGGTTCCAGCTGAGCTTCTGTGTCAGGAAACGGGAAATGCCACTGCCCTGCATTATTTGAGGGAGTTGGGCAGAGTAGCCAAAGGTGTCTGGTAGCCAGAACTGAGAAGCACGAACAGAAGATCCTTACACAATGTATTCATGATTCCAAAGTTGCTAGAAATGCAGCATGCATATTATGTAGAATTTGACAGTTAGTGAGATCTAGAGTTTCTTGAATCCCTACCTCTTTGCAATAGATTCCAAACTCTTCATGAAAGAAGCGCTGGCCTTCCAGAAACTGACGGACCATGGACTCACCTGAAGGCAGGTTGCCATCCTGACAGGGCAAACATTAAAATAAAATCATCTTAATGTACACAAATGGCTCAATCCCTGCTTGTAAAAAAGGGTTGCATGACAGCAGACCCATATTGCAGGGCACAGTATGATAGTTAGAATCATGAGGTACAAGAAATAAGGCAGTGATTTCTTACCATTTCCACCCATGTGCCTCCAACTGGAATGAACTGGCCCTTCTTGACATAATGCTGAATCTGGGAAAAGAGTCCTGGGTACCAGATCTTCACCCACTGGAACTGCTGGGCCTGGATAAAGACCAAAGGAGTCAAATCTGAACTGGACTCTTCTGATCTGCAGAAATCAGATGAGCTGTATTTGTGGGGAGTTACCTGAGAGCAAGTGAACACAAACTCTGGGTTCTTCTCCATCAAACGGATCACTGTCACCCAGCTGCGACCACACTTGCGTATAGTCTCCTCATACGGCCACAGCCAGGCTGCGGATACAGAATCATAATTATTGAAAATGGGATATCCCAAGACTGTATTCACACTGTGTCAGCTTAGTATTGCAATGATAAATTGAGACCTGAGTCTATGTGGCAGTGGCCCATTGCGTGGACTGTGTGTTGGCTTTGTCCGCTCTGCTGGCTGAAGAACTTGTGGGCCAGGCTGCGTGGCTTGGCAAAAGAACTAGGTTTCGCTGGGTCACAGAGGTTCACCATCTCATTGACAGTGAAGAGCGCCTGGTAGCCTCGTTGCTCTCCTTCCCCCAGTTGCTGTGATGAAGGAGGATCAAATTAACATACAATTACCGTTTGGTGTCCATTCCATTTGCACAGCAACATAATGTATCAACGTGTTACTCTATATGATAGTACCTTTACAATGTCAATCAGCATCTCAAAATCAGTCAGCAGCTCCTGGACATCCCGATTAAACACCACCAGCTCTGCCTTCTGTATACAATACTTCCTGTTAGGATCTGGGGCAGCAATCATGGACCCTTGACCAGCTCCAAAAAGTCCATTGCAGGCCAGCTCCACATAAAGGGTGACACTAAACACCAAAAGACAATATGAGAAGCCTACTGGAGCCGTTGAGAGCTGGGCATAGGTGTTTGCAGCAGCATCAATGGGCTTGCTCACTTAGCTGACTGACCTGTGTGGCTCTTCATCTTTCAGACAGTCGGACAGGATGTAGCTGGTCTTCTCACCCTCTTTGGTCAGCCCCTGCAAGACAGTAATTTATTCATGACCCGAGTGAAATGTAGAAATGGAAATTACTTGGTGATTTTGACTAGCCTGAGGGAAAAGAGTTGGCATAGCACAATGGAGGTAATCAAAAGCCAATACAACAGACATTACCTGCACTGGCTGCTCATCTCTCCAAACCATCGCCTCCCCATCACTCTCCCAGAGAAGATGAACCTCCTTCCCTCTCCAGGTCTCAGGGATTTTAAGGTTCACTTTGAACCAGCAAGTCCACCATCTGAATAAATATCAGTCCTTGCTTAGGTTATTGCCCAGATCTGAGGGAATGACTTTTCAAAGAGAGGGTTGTAAATTCACTCTGTATTACTTTAATACTTACGTGGGTCCAAAGGTATCTCCAACTTTATAAGGTGAAAAGTTCTGCTTGGCAGCCTCAGCAAATGGGATCCGTTTAGAGGACAAGAATGAGGTGATGGACTCCAGCGGGCAAGAGTCTCCATACAGCCTGCAAGGAATAATCACCAAAAACTGTCTTCAGATTGGAAAGTACCATTCAGAATGTTCAGAGTAAAATCCACTTTACAAAAGCCTATACAATATGAGCATATGTGAGCAAATATTCAGAATGTGAACTGTGAACTATGAACTGTCTGTCATCCCCTTCTGAGAACTAGAGTATTTCTATGATCCATTTTATAATACAACACAAATATTACAAGAAAAATGTAAGTCACTTTAGGAATGAGTAGATACCACAGGAAATAACAAATAGCATTACAATCACTGTTAATGTTGAATCCATCTCCCTGTAATGTTTTGTTGGGGTGTTTCATTCATACCATCCAAGTAGACTGTTGTACAATTCACAATAATAAACAATGTGAGTTGCATGTTGTGCTAACATTGTGTGTGATACAGTAGGAATTCATCTTCTATAACTTAAATAGACTGAACCATGAGTTGCCTTTCCTTTAAGGCTTAAAGTTGCACCATTTGTGCTGAAAAGGTCAGAGGTTTCATGATGCACAAGGAATGCCAGAAGCCTTACCGTCCTCTGAGATTGGAATCTGTGAAGTAAATATCTGAAATAAATTTCTCTGCTCTCTCCAGTAGAGTCCGCCTGTTTTTCAGCACAGGCTGGTGATACATTGTAACTTCCAGCTGGATGTTACACCTGTAACACCCGCCTGCAGGTTTGTTTTGCACCGGCAAATAACCCAAATATGCTAGCTTTGTCCTAGCTCTAAAACCCACATCATCCCTACTAGAGACCCGGAAGTAAACTTGCTATTATTGCGCTTACAAAGTATGGCCGCTAGATGTCAGTGTTTGTCAGAGTTTAGCCTCAAACATTGCCTGCAGGGCTGTATCACTCTTGTTTCAACCGTTTCAGCCGCACATGGCAGAAGTTTGTCTTCAAGGCTTTCTAACAGAAAGCCTATCCCTAACTCTAACTCTATCCTTAACCTCTTCCTACTGTTAGAAAGCCCTCAAGGCAAATTTATCCCATGCGCGTGTCAGCCCCAGACAGAGCGCATGAGGGACAGATTAGCAGAGCAAGGTAGATGCTTTCACTGTTAAGTGGAGAACCATTGTAAAACAGATTAAAATGAGTGACATATCGCTTTTATTTGGGTCTTCTGGCTTAGTCACAACATTTCTTTGCAGGCCAGAAACAATGACTATTTTGTGCTGGGCTGAAAGGAGTTATTTGCTTTTCATAAATGTTCTTACAGTTCAAAATGCCATTGAAACGAAGATACCCTTACATTTCTTTTCTTTTTTCTTTTATCTTTTTTTTTTTATACCACCATAACACTATAATACTCAATTCTGCATGACAGCATTCATTATTTACAGCACTGTCGGACAAAGTAACAATTGAAAAACACTAATTGCACTACAACCTCACAAATAACAGAATTTACAAAGCAAAAGTCAGTCCACAGAAATACATATCTAAAGGCCATGTTATTTTGACACATATGCCTACTGAGACTTTTTTTTTCTACACTGTGGTGACACTATATGACAACAGCATATCAACAGTAAAGTAAGACCACTAGCAGCAGTGAGAAGACAAATGGTTTTAATAATGGGGAACTGGTAGACCATAACACTTTCCAGTGGAATACTGAGTGCCACAGCAGAGACTTAATTGTGGGGAAACACTCACCCTGCACTTCTCTCTTACAGTTCTGCCCTGTTGTAACTAACAAGGACAGACAGCTAACATTGGGTTTAACTGGCGTTTATTCATTTTTACAGATAGCCTTCAAATTTATTCACTCTGGATCTGAAATGTCTATGAATTAGGTCTTAAAACACAATGTGCATGCAGTCACATGAAACATGAATCAGGGGACATCAAAAAGTGATCCATGAAATCTGTATAAATACACCAAAAACTGTAGAAACAGCAATAGTTACTAATGGCCAGGTGAATCTATGAGGATGAGGTGGTGATATATTCATTCTGTTCATGTGGTCGGCTACATAGGCTACAGTCTAAATGAGGGGCCTACAGGAGTGCTGGGGAGTTAGTCTTGTGATCAGAGCGGCAGAGAGGGGTTAGGGGTCAGCCCACGTGCAATGTGAAGGAACAAAAGGCTTTTTCTCAGCATTATTCACAGGGAAGAAGCCGTGTGGTTCTGTGTTTGTATGGAGCTAAGCGCCCTTTTATTTTAAAATCCATAGAGCAGCTCTAAGTACAGGGTTGGTGAAGCTGTGGTATAGCCCATCCCTCTCAGGCCACCCTACCATCAGTGGATGTCTGTCAACTCCTATCCCCCTATTGTTTGGACTGCGGTTGTGCTTTCCACCATGTCTGGAAATCTCAAGGGAACAGAAGCCACGGTCCGACATGACCTGAGACTCTCAGCAGTTCAGCTTTGGCCTCCTGTGCTTTGACTGTAAGCCTGTGTGGAGCTGTCATGAGAAACTCAACACACTATGTCAAATAAAGGAGGGGAACTTAGAGTGGACAGCTGTTCCTCTACCTCAAAGGAAATAGGCATACACCATAAAAACACCCTTTTCAACATCCAATGTAAAGGCCTACCATGCTCTGCCCGCCACAACAGCAAATTGAAGGAACTGGATTGTGGCTGGAGAAAAATAGCCTTCTTCCCACAGCATCAGAGCTGCATGCAAACGTTACCTTCTGATCTAGTCAAGCCCCATGATTTCATTGATGTGCAAACTGGCCATATGACAAGTCCAGAAACACAAATACAATATGAGTGATGCATAAAGACACTGGTGTTGGTCGGACGTTGAAGGTTCATGAGAAGGGCTCTCTTCTGTTTGGGCTCCTTTGAAACGAGGTCCAGTGTGATGAGCTATACTCTTGAGCCGTACTCGTCTCTCTCCCCAATGTTGTACTCAACACCTTTACTCTTGTCTTGGTTGGCACCAGATCTGAGGGTTGAAAGATGCATTCATACTTTAATTCTTTCTTTTATTCATACAATTTTCAGTGTGACATGACATCACCTTCTTGAAATTCTAGCATGTAATGTTTGATTTAATTTTTGATTTTCAAAAATGGACTTTGTGACGTTACAGCATCCCTTGCTTTCAGCATGGTGTTTATTTTGACATAAAGATAATGCTCATTGTCTGGAGTCATACAAGATCTTGAGGCTGCATAGATAGAACTGTAATTCAAAAATGTTGACCATAAGTACCCCCCCAGTCCCCACTTAATGCTTCTTAAGGTTGACCCTTCACAGTATTGTCCCTATTAATAATTCTTGTTTCAGCTGAAGGTGACACTGCCCATCTCCAATCTCAAGAAGTTGAATTGAATAGAAGTGGTGTTACTGATAAAATGTTGCCTTTCGAAACTGGGAGGAAGAGGAGATAAAACATTTGCTAACTAGACTGATGCAGTTTGTGTTGAGGCTGCAGCTCAGTCTCTCACTTCCAAAAGTGTTTTGTACATCATTACTATGACAGGACATGAAAGAGGGGCAGTGATGTCCTCAGTGGGTCCTCTGTGTTAAGAAGATGGCTTCACAGCACATTTTACCAGTGGAGAGCCTCCAGGTCCTGCACTGTTTGCTGTTCTAGTCTCTATTCATATGCTTCAGAACCCTTTTTCATGCAGATGACATTAAGTTGGATATATTTGTTGAACCCAATGTCTGTTTGTATAAATTGAACGCTGGATGTCTGAAAATGTCTTTACCTAATGACAGTGAGTCTGAGATTGGGTCATTTAGTTATTTAAACTCCACCTAAAATTCAGACAAATTGCACCAAAAATATAAAACATACTGGTGGGAGTCATTTTTTAATTCTGGTTTTATAATTTTTAAACTTGCGGAGAAATATGAAAAAAAATATATATTTAAAAATATACAGTTAAATTTTATTTTTAAAATGATTTTACCTAATGTTGTGATAGTAAAAATGTATATATATAATCTCCACATTATTTATAATTCTGAAGGCTTTACTGCGATTAAATTGAAGCTAGAACAAAAGAAAAGTTTAAAAAAGGAATCTGATTACTAAGACAAGGGATTGAAGATTGATTCATGGGTTCCATTCCTACTGGGGTCATCCATTATTAAAAAAAAAAAAAAAAAAAAAAAACTTTGGATGAAAGCGTCCACCATATTGCAAATATTATGCATGCTGTAGTACATTGTTTTCTTTGTCATTTCATAGAAGGCCTGAATGGAGCCAGTATTGTTCCCTTTTCATCAGTAGGTCATGCTTTCTGATATGCACTGCTTTGTTTTAAAGCACTGTTGCGTTTTTTTAAATATGTGCTATAGGCTTACAAATTAAATTATGATTATCTTTATTATCTATTAAATCCTTTTCTCTAAATTTATTGTTGCCTATATACAATATATAATCTGTGCTGGTCAGACACCAAATCCAAAACCCCAGAAGTAAACACCAGTAAGCAAGTCTTTTATAGGAAACCACAGTTACACCAGATGTGCTTTTGATTTACATGATGTCACACTGTCTAGTGTGACTGAGACTGGCACAAGTGCGTGTACAGTCAGCCCGGCTAATGAGGGCAACATCCCTATAAACTTTGTAATTCTTTTTCCAGATGTCTAGATGCCAGACTTGTGGTTCAATTACGGCTAGCCATTCTCTTGAAATATCCTCTGCAATTGTCCAGTCTACATATATAACTTACCCCCCAGAATAAGCCGTGGGCAGCTGTGCGTTTGCTCTACTACTGAAATACATAGCTTAATCAGTGACGCCCTTTAAACTTCAGTGACTTCATTTTTGGGAAATCCCTGTCAAGCACATAACTACATGAAACTAACAGGTGCACAAATGATCTATGGTGAGTGAATGAATTAATGAATGTCAATTAGCTTTTACTTCAACTTGTGATATTGAAAATCATCAGCCTTAAAAGTTGTGTTTAGCCTGTTTTTAACAAACCTTTTAGCATTGTGGACACAGCATGGTTTCACCTACCTTTTTTGTTTTATTAGACAGCATATTAAACAGACAATGAGAACAAGTCCCAGTGCAGAGGCCATCACTATGGAAACCAGTATACCTGCAAAGCAATGGGAGCAAAAGAAGCAGTAATCACTGAGGGCAATAAGGCATCAAGTGATAATTAGGATCATGCACTCAGTATTTCTATGTGTACATGTTCATATGACAAACAATCAACAAAACTTTCATACAAACCAGTAAAAGAATCAAAATGAACCATGGTCAAAATATTTCAGTGGTTTTTGAGTTATGTCTCAGTTTTTACAGGATAAAAAGAGTTCACCAGTCATTATATTTTGAAATATTTACCAGTGCTGTATTGTACTTTCTTAAAAATTTATTGATGTAAGTTTGGTGATTAATAGGCTTGGAATTGTACCTTCTTTCTTTCTTCCTACTAACTTTTTTTTCTTTTTTTTTTAGATTCAACTGAGTGCACATGGGACTGCACAGAGAAAATGTAATTTTAAGACTGTTTTGCTCATTGTTTAAAACCTTTAAGGGCAAATGAAGTGTTAGACACCTACAGACTCCTGAACAGAGATTGAGAATTACATGATAAGTAGGAGCTGAAGCAGTGATGGAGAGGGTGACATGTAACAACAGGGAGAGTGTGAATGAACAAAATACACAAAAGCAACATACCAATGTTCATCCAAGATAAGGCAGCTAAGTAACAGAGAAAGGGAGAGAAAAGCAAGGTGTGAATGGAATTCAGCGAGGAGACACTTCAGAAATCATGACAGTCAGGGAGTCAAAAGCAAAAGGATCATCAAAGACAAAAATATATATATCTGCAATGTCTTCTTTATGACAGTTTTTTTAAATACTAGTGGGCCATTTACACAATTTAAACTCTCAAACAAATTAAGACAAATTCATGAAGTTTCAGTCAGGAATACTCTTAAACCTTGCTGGTTGCATCTGTAGGTTTGTCAGTACAAATGCATACAGCACAGCCAAGCGTTGTTCAAACCCACAGAGCTTTATTTTAAATTCCAGTGGAGATCCCAGTGTTTCCAAAGATACCAAATATGTCATGCTGAATTACAGGGAAATATGTATAAAATGATGCACAAGATGTATAGGCTTTTTTTCCATCTTATGTAAGGGTGCAGCCATAAATCTAGGGCATCTTGGGTTTGAATATTTCAGTCAGTGTAAGTGTGATATAACTTCAGTGAAGTGCTGCAACCAGCAGATACAGAGCATGTATGTGACGTTGTACAATATAGTTACAAAATGTTTTTTTTTTTTTTATATATATATGAATCCAAGCAGCATCCTCATCTTTAACTGAGTCTTCATGCACACAGTTGTTAAGTCATCCTTGGACCTGTGGGAAACCCACCAAAACTCAGTTTACCACCCACCTTTCACTTTGCGGAATGCAGATTAGCCACCTTGTTAAATGTACTGTCAAACCGACAAAATGAAGACAGAGGTTTTTCAGAAAAGGAAAAAAAATCTTTTTCTTTAGGGTTGTTGTTGTTGTTGCTCTATGATGATCACAAACTAAATGTCATTGTTTACCAGTTACATCACTGTTTGTCACAGATGTCCAGACTTACTCCATACCACACATTAACAACCTCCACTTGCACAAATAGCTTCTCACAACATCATCTGAGCTCCACCAAGCTCCTGGACCCTTTTCATCTTAGGTTTAAGAAACAAACAGCCCAGAGCTCGTGCTGGCTGGAATAATAAACAACCTTCTGAAGGTTGATGTCTCTCATTACGTGAGTATCCTCATCCTTTTAACTCAGAGCGCAACATTCAACGCCAAATTTTCATCAAGTGAAAACCATAAATAGCATCCTATCAACCACATCAACTGCTCCCTATTTCCCTCAGAGCTCAGTAATTGGCTTCCATCTTTTCTGTATCTGCTCTCTTGTGGTCATATAATCCAGAGCTGCTGTGCAGGGTCAGCTATCATCTCAATGCTGATGACACTCACATCATCCTTACCAAAAAGGTAACACTTCATCTGCACTACAGACTCTACTACTGGTTATATAAGATGAAAAATTATTAGATGTAGGCTACAATAGTTGCAAGTCTAAAATTTGAAAGCAGAAGATGTCCTCTTTAATTTTAAATCCAACAAATATTATAATATTCAACTGGCTGCTGTCTCCCTTCATGCTCCATTCTTCATCAGTACCGTGTCTTTTGAAACACATACCAAGATGTGGCTGCTTGTTTTTAATTTCAGGGACATTTTTTTTCTTCATTTCTGATGCCATATGCCTTATTCAATCATTAATTACCCTTTATCTTGATTATTGCAACTTCCTGATCCATGGTCAATTACAATTTATGGAGCAGGTTACTGTTCTTCATATATATCACCTCTTGCTGGAACATCCAAACACCTCCTAACTCGTCACATGATCACCATCAAAATCATCCCCTTTACTCTTAGCTTTATTCAATGCACAGCATGGGTTTGCTTCAGGTTTTGTTGGCAGAGTATTTCAGTCAATTTCTAGGTCCCTGTCTCTCACCTTGTGTGCAGCTCCACACTTCACTGCTTCTAATTAGACTTAGATAATACACTTAGATAATGCTTCAATGTCAGAGTGATTGTATGTCTATTTGTGTTAGCCCTGTGATGGATTGTCAACCTGTCCAGGTTGTTTTTCTGCTTTTTGCTCATGTTGGGAGATTCTAGCCCCCTGCGATCCCAAAAAGGATGGTGGTGAGAGGATGTGAGTGAATCAATAATAATAAAAGTTAAATGAGTTCAGAGTAAAAAGGTATAGATCCAGTTAGAGAAAGAATCTGCCACGTATGCTTCAAATATAATGATTTTATTCAAAACAGTGCTATATTTAGTGGTTTCCTAACTTATTTCAAATGGCATTTAAGACAGCAGCAAAACTTTTAAAAGAGCCCAGGGATGTTTAAATTCTAACACAAATTCTTCTGGTTTAGCTGCCTTTTTCCACTGTGCAAGACAATAACCACAAATACTATAGCATGGGACTACAATTACCATGTTATGAGAGGGAATCCAAATAAAACTCATTGCACATATAGATTTCCAGGCACAAGGCTCCAAAGCCTAAAGCAATATTGCTGTCGTCGTAGGCATCATGCTAAATTTATAAAAGCAGTATTCAGGCTAGACGGAACTGTTCAAAGTGCCTCCAGTGAGATAGTATGCTCATTCATCACTTTGACAAATAACATCTTCCTTACACGATTGAAAATGTTTTTACATTTCTGATTTGCATAGTATCCTAGAATCTAAAATCAAATTTTATGATACTGAATCAAATCATCAGTGATGACCATACCTATACAAATTACTCAACTACAGACATTATAAGGACAGAAACTATGGTAAATTGAGTATAACTACAATCTTTTATCTAATAAAAAAAATCTTTTTTTCTAGTAAAAAAGTTTAAGTATTAAGTGCATATACTAGAAAGAATAATTTAATATTAAATACTTTTGTAAAAAGTCTGATGAAGCTGAAGATGAGTTATGAGAAGTTGTGGCTACAATGTGTTGAAAAATTAGTCATTCATTCATGCTGGAACACACAACTGATGTCTGCTAGGGAAGGCAACATAAGCTGAGTCTCTACTATCTCTCTAGTCTTCAAACTCCATTGGCAAAAGCCAGGGGTGTAGGTGAGCCTGGCTCTGGGTTTTCTTGGGCGCAGCAGCAGGGTAGACACTTCCATGCTTTGTCAGTGGCATGTTTTCCTTCGCTGCCGTGGAAGTTTTCTTCTGACCCATCGTGGCCTTGGTCAGAGAGCGGTCTAACTCCAAAGCCTCGTCTGTCGGCCGCCCACGGATGATATATCTGATGGTGGGGAGGGCTAGGTCTGACTTACAGTCCAGGTAGCTCCTGAGGTTGAGCTCAGGGAAAACTGCATCTCTGAGAGCCTGAACCAGCTGGCTCTCGGTGTGGGATTGTCTGAGCTGATGGAGAACTCTCTGCTCCAGCGAGACATAGCACATTATGTCCTTGGTCAGCCCTGACTTTTCCACAGAGTGGTTGGTCTGGCTCTTCTTTCGTTTGGGGTTGGCCAGGGTCCTGCTGCTCTGCTCCTTGAGGTCTTTCCACTTCTTGCCAGCATGAGGTTTGTCTAAACCACTCGGTAGGAGCTGATAGAGCCCTTCATCAGCCAGGTCTGCCAGGTCACCAACCAGTAGCTGCTGAATGATTTGCTTCCTCACAAGTGGAGATGTGACTGTAAGAGTACCCTGCAGTCCTCTGCCTGCATCAGACACAGCCAATCACAACTTGTTAAACAACCCAGCTGAAGGGATATCCCGAGGAACGACTTTGGCCTGCAGGCCAGCATGCAACAGCGCTGCTTTTATTGTTTAACTGAGAGCACAAGCCAACTTCTGATGAATGCCACTCATAAAAGCCACTAGCAGGAGTGGCAAAACAGATCTGCCACTAGAAAAGCACAGCCCTGTGAGGAAAGCTCCGAAAATTAGGAAAACATGCAGATTCTTATCATGCCACAGTGTATGGTATTTAGATGCATACAGTGCGGTAAACCGCCATTGACTGAAAATAAGCCGTTGAAGACAGATTTATGCACTGTAGAGTATCTCATTATGTAAAATAAATGGTTAATTTGTTGTGTCTTGACGGTTGGCCTTCTTCCCAACAGGCTCATCCCTCCCAATCAACTTTAAAGACGATTATGAATAACATCAAAGCAACAGCTTAACCGCAAGCAGGTGATACCATACAAGCAAAAGCCAGCTTGACAGCCCTGTACCTTGCAGGAGAGCAAAAAATACCCACACACATCATTCAAGCCAGTCCTCAAGCCATTTTTAAAGCAGCACAGTGGCTATGCCATTCAAACAAGCTGAACTTTGCCCTCACGCGGCAGTAATAAAGCAAATCCATTTTGGAGACCACACTTACCCTCTTTAAAAGATACCAGGACTAATCGGCTGTCAGGGAGCTGTGGTTTCCTGTAGTTGCCATTCATAGGCATTGGGGCCGACTCTTGGGCATGGGAGGAATAGATTGCTGTTGCTAGGGTCAGAAACTGGGGAAACCCAACAAAACAAAACAATTTTGAGCATTTTTTCCATGTCAAAAGGCCATTCATTTGTAGAATAATTCTAGCATTAAATTAGGTTGATATTCAAGTGGTAACCTATAACAAGTTAAGAAAATTCCAGCCCAAAACGTATTAACACGGTTTGAAAACTGGAAATTGTGATATACATTGAAATTCTGATATCGTTTTGTGTTTTTAGTGTTTTTTGTGGGTAAACTTGCCGAACAAGATGCACATAGTGAGCAGCTACAGCTACGATGGAGCTTAGTGTGAGAATGAAGTGTGCTCTCCCTCTTCTCTGCTGCATTTCTCCTTGTATGTTTGTTTAATATTGCTGCAAGTCAGTGAGTCTTAAAATAAGAAAGAGTAAAAGAAAGAACTAAAAGAGCCCTTGCTCTTTTACTTTTAGGCACTGATAGTGAAACTGTACAGCTAACGTTTCTGTATTAGATCATTGCATTTTTTCTTCTATTAAACATTGTAACCTTGCTGAGAATATCATCCAGTGGTGTAAATGTATTCAGTTTTGGCTGTTAGCTGCAGACCGACCAAAAATAAATAAATAAATAAATAAATAAATAAATAAATAAATAAATAAAATTAAAAAAAAATACGATCAAAGAATAAAACAGCACCAGAAACGCAATGTAAATAGCCAATCCCCATTTTTAATCAGTGTTAAGTTATACTTCATTGATCCCAGTGGGGAAATTTGTCCTCTGCATTTAACCCATCCTGGCTATTGGGTGCCTTGGTCAAGGGCACTGGCAGGAGCATTAATAAATAAAGACCTTTTTAACAGACATCATTTTGACATGAACAGCAGGTTAAGCACAGGTGTTACTAATGACATTAATTAAGGTTCTGTTCCATTTAGGTCTAACAGAGCTGGAAATAGGGTTGCCAACTCCCTGAAAAATAAATAAGGGACACCTCACTGGCAGGGCCGGGCTGATTGCCTTCACCCTTCCCGGCGTGGTGAAATTTTTTTTAGCCCTTTTTTGTGTGTGTAAAATGATTTTAACTGACTTAACCTGAACACATGAAAACATGGAAAACAAATTATTATTTAACAATTTTTTTTTTTTTTTTTGCAAATTAACAAAATTAACATAATACAATAAATATCTTTCTTAAACAGAAATCTGTCCTACTTAACATCTTGGAATAAAAATAAATCTTTCTTTTACAGAACTGCTTAACTTAAAATTGTATAAAATAATAGAAAACAATAGAAAGCAGAACACTTCTGCAATAGTGCACATTTAGTGCAATAAGAAAAGTGCAAACAGAGTCTGTGGAAAAGTTGTAAACAAAATATTTGTGCCTCAGCTTCTGTGTCACTGTCACTGTCACCCATGCTGCTTTGTTATGGTCGTATTTTGTCTTCCGGTATC